>JBAJNP010009616.1:0-17784 GCA_036877545.1 Yasuhikotakia modesta | reverse complement strand
CCAAAAGGGCTTTGATCACATGATCCGACTGACCGGAATACAGGTCCCAGACCACTGAATGCTGTTTACTTCCCTAAGGGTCTGACTCAACAAGCCCACTCACACGCAAACGCACACATATGCCGCTAGGTGACCACATGTGAGACTGGTGAGCGGGTCAGGACCAGCTCTGGGTTCTGTGCTGAAGCTCAGCCAGGGAGAAAGTGTCACTGCTTCACTTGTTCTTGTTCAGATGGGATACATTTGTTGTTCCTTCACATATAAGGCTGAAGGAGCTCAGAGAACTAAAAGCTGAGGCGGCTGTAGACACAAAGTCATGCTTTGTGGTTCTGCATCTTATGAATTTTAACATGATAATATTGTTTATTCTAATGAAAAAACACGACCTGTTTGTTTTTCATTTAGTAGCAAATTAAGTTTTTAAATATTCACTTTGCTTTGGGGAGCAAAAGTAGAACTGTTTGAATCTTTAAAGCAGAACCGTCCGGAGGCTGTTGTGCTGTATATTTCAGTGACTGTAGCTTGTATCAATCTGTACGTTTGGGTCTAGTTCTCAGAAAGGAAAGAAGGAACCGAACTCCAGAAGTACATGCAGAAGTACATGCAGAAGTACATGCAGAAGTACATGCAGAAGTACATGCAGAAGTACATGCAGAAGTACAGGTTTATATGACAGTCTGGGTTTGTGCTTCAGTCTGTGTGGACCTCTGACTCACATAAATGTCACTGAAAGCTTCATTCAGCTCTTACGTAAGCCTGTCTGTGTAACTGACTGCAGTTATTGCTCACTCATTTAACTGGCCCTGTTTTCTGTCAAAATTCTGTTTATACTTCATCTGCTGTATTCTCTGTGCTGCAGTACATTTCCTCTGAATGATCTCTTAATATACTGCTGCTCTTGTGCTTGCGATCCAGGGACTGATCTTACCTTTCCCTGTGTTTTTGTCAAAAGGCTTCAGACATGACTCAAAAACTCCAGCTGTGTGTGTGTGTGTGTGTGTGTGTGTGTGTGTGTGTGTGTGTTCGGGCGAGCTGCGGCTTGTTCAGAAATTTACAGCATCCTTGTAGCATGTCAAGATCTGGCCGTCCACAGTGGGGTTGACAGTCTGAGACTGTAATGTTTATGGCAGACAATTACATGAACTACATGACATAAAGAAACTGGATTCAACCCTGTTATTTAGCTCATAAATAATTCAACATAATCTTCCTCTGGCTTATAGAAAGGGAGTTAATTTTCCTGGACAAAAAGTACTGAAGGAATTTCATTAGAGGCCGTGTGATCCTTTTGGATCCTGGATTTTGTGTAATATTTAGCAGAACCCTGTTTGTGTTCCTTCTTGCTAAATAATGTTGTTGATATAAAGAAATCGATCTAAAAGTCTGAACAGATTAAATATCTGCCAGATGCATAAATATGGACACTTTTAGGTTTTAAAAAGGTAGTTTTATAAGGTGCACATAATGTGATTTTCTGACTAATGACAGGAGACAGTAATGCTGTATGCTGCTCTACTGTTTTGTGTGATGTGTTTTACATTGTCTACTTTTTATGCTGTGATCCTCTGAGAAAATTCCCAGATTTTTTTTTACTGTTGCTTCCAAAATATGACGGAAATTCCAGATTGTTATACAAATATTATAATACGCTGAAATGTTTGAGGGGGGAATTAAATCCTGGATCATGACATCTCGAATTCAAACGCAGAAATCCCCCAAATCTCGGATCTTTATCCTATCAGTTTAACGAGCCTGTGGGCATCTGAGACGCAAGCGCGTCTTCATTGGCCGGCGGGTTGATTTGATGTAACATCCTGTGGAGGATCGCGGCAGACGAACTCGATGCCCTGCAGATGGTGCTCCGCTCCGCTCCAGCTCCGCTCCAGCTCCAGCTCCGCTCCAGCTCCGCTCCGCTCCAGCTCCAGCTCCAGCTCCGCTCCAGCTCCGCTCCAGCTCCAGCTCCGCTCAGCGCGCACTCGAGCCACAGCGAGCGCAGCAGACGCGTCTCCGCAGCCAGACCCGGTGCTCGTGCCATTCCCGTCTCTCTGCATAACTGCTCGTTGTGGTTTCTCTCTCATAGGATCCGGTGACCCGGGACCTCCGGTGATTTCATTTCAGTCGCTGTCATTGAATAAGAAAGTGCGCGTGGGAACCGGTGCGCTTTTGGAGTCTGCGGGCGCTTCGGGCTCATCGGCTGTTTGGATGCGCTTCTGTGGGGGTTGGTTTTGCGCATCACTCGCGTTCGGTTCAGGATGAGATTTCTGGTGCTGCTGGTTCTGTGCGCTTGTACCGGGCCGGTGCTCGGGGACAGCAAACCGCAGACATGCTCGGAGCTCCGGCAGTTCTATCACAGCAAAGGGTTCGATCTAAACGGAGTCCCGCAAAGCCAGATATCCGGTAAGTGAAGCGGTTTATTGGTCTGACACTTGTGGTGAAACATCGGACACTGTGTTACACAATCCGGTACCATTCTTACATACATGCAGTGTGTGTATATACAGCTGCCACTGCATTTACTGATACAGCAGTAAAGTCATGGGTCTAGTTTCCTGTACACTGTAATATTCATACTGTATTTATACTGATATGTACATACATTCATTGTGCACTATAAGTACATATACACAATGTATATACCTGTATATACTTATAAGCATAATGTCCAATGGCTATATATGTATATGTCATTTATATAGATAGAGGTGTGTGTCTATATATATATGTGTGTGTGTGTGTGTGTGTGACTTATTTAGACATTAGCTCTAGCTGTTTTAGTTGTTAGACAGTCTGAAAGTTTCTTATGCTGCTGCTTGTGTGTGTGTATGTGTGTGTTTGTGTTAGTATGCGTGTGTTTGTGTGTGTGTATGTGTGTGTGTTTGTGTTAGTGTGTTTGTGTTAGCATGTGTGTGTGTGTTATCTGTGTGTGTGTTAGCGTGTGTGTGTGTGTTAGTATATGTGTGTGTGTGTTTGTGTGTTTGTGTTAGCATGTGTGTGTGTTATCTGTGTGTGTATGTGTGTGTGTTTGTGTGTTAGCGTGTGTGTGTGTGTTAGTATATGTGTGTGTGTGTTGTCAGGGTGGAGTAGAGCTGATTCTCTGACTGTCAGAGTTTTGACGTTTGTTTTTGAGACACATGATGTAGGCTGTAATGATTTAACCTCTGATCTGAGCTGGTCTCAGATGTGGTGGGTGTTCATCACACTCACACATCAGTCTCTTTGTTTCACTGAATGATGTTTCAGTTCAACTGTCTCCACCACGGCAGCCTGGCCACAGTTTTACCCATCATCCTTTGCACACAATCTGATCCCAGCTCATATTCCCTAATGAATAGAAAGTGTCCTCCATTTAGAAGATTAATCGAGGTGAAAATCAGACGTTTAATGCTGGAGATTAATGTGATGGACGTATTATCCTCATAAACACACACTTCACATCCAAACACATTTCATTCTTCACTATGATTGCTGCAGTCATAGGTTAACAGTGCTGGTGAGGGCTGACACACACACACACACACACACACACACATCTTCATACAGAGAGAGTGAGATTTAATTGAAAGTAATTGTTTCTGAGTTTAGAGTTTCCCGCAGGAAATGTTCCACAATTATTCAGCTGTTTTTTACAGAGGTTTCTCTGCTCCAGATCTGACACACTTACCCTCCCATGCGTGAAACTGCGCCAATCTGGTTTTGGTTTTTGTGAATTTAAAGTTGCATGAAAGCTGTCAGGACAGAAAATCTCAAACTCTTTATTTTTGTGACTTTAATAAATCCGGCAGTTTTTTCTGCTTTCAAACTCCTTTTCATTTCTGTTGCTGCTATAGTGTTCAGCATTGATCTCACACATGAATCTGATTCATGGAGTGTGTTCAGTTTTTGACAGGAAACGTAGTCAAAACAAACATGTTGTTTCTCAGGCTGTCCTTTGATACCTGACACAGGTCTTGCCTCACTTCTGTTTAGTTTTAAGCATTAACAGGTCTCAGAATAATTCTAATTTAAAATATGTTTAAAATATAACCACGCAGTAATGTTAATACAACGTCTAAAAATGTTAAAACATTACTAGAATTTCCAAACAACATTTTTTATGTTTTTGTTACTTAATGGTAACTAATGGAAACGTTGTTAGCTGGGATGAGACACAGATGAGATGATTGTTGAGGAATCTGATCTGATCAGTGTCTCTCCTCTCTGGTCATATTTGTGAGTTGGTGTGTGTTTATGTTTATGATGTTATTAAAAAGCAGCTGTGTTCTGTCAGTCACACACGTTCTGTTTTTATGATAAATGAGTTCTGATGTTCCCCTGGTGGTGTAGATAGCAGTTCCATCATAACAGAATGTGACACACCCTGCAAACAGACGGACCCCTCGCCAAACAACTGGAGCAGCCCACCCCAGTGCGTGATCTTATGAGACTGGTAACCAGAATCTGTCACTGACCTCATTTCTGCTCCACATTAATGTGAATCACTGCTAGATCTGGATGAGTCTCCTCAGATGTTTCTTAATGTTTCCAGTTATGTAAATCATTTTGGGAACATTTATGTACATGTATGCGCTCGGCAGGCGTGTTTATCTGAAGAGACTTTCACAACATTCTGTGTGTACATTTTCTTAGCTTGTGTGTTACCTGTGATGACCTGTGGCATTGCTAGTGTCTGGTTGTGGCATTGTTAGCTACATTTGTGGAACAGCTATCATTTAGAAAAATCATTTAGCACATGCAGAACTCTTTCAATAAATAGGAACACAGTTAAAAAAGTATCTAAATGGTTGTGTCAGGGTTAGAGAGCATCTGAATGGTTAAGGTATTTGACATGCTACACTCACACATCACCATCATCATGAATTTGCACCTGTGATTATTCCAGTGTTCAGATATATGCTCACACTTTGTGTTTTAAACTCTGGTAAACGTTTAACTCGTTCCTATAGGTCATATAAAAATACAAAAGTGATATAAAGCCATACAGTCAGAGCTGAAGGACACAGGTCCATTAAATATTTAACCTGTAGCATGAGGATGACGTGTGGCGCCCTCTAGCTGTGTCTGGAGATTTGGCCGTGATCCTAAAGAAGATTAGTGCATCAGATTAGTGACCCCCACACTGTTCACATGATGCTTTCTAAAGGCAAATAGCTCATGGAATCCAAGCTAGCATCACATACAGCATTAATGAACGGGAGTGAGTCTCTGTGCGTCAGTATTCCTCTATTTAAGTTGCATGAACAATTGTGTCCTATTGACTTGTTGACTTGTTTGAATGCATTGATTTGCATAGATGTTTGTTGCGATCTCTAACACACACACACACGCACACACATACACACACACACACATACACACACACACACATACACATACACACACACACACACACACACACACACACACACACGCACACACACACTGTGTTTGATGTCATACAGAGCAGATGAGCAAAAGATGGGATGAGAAACCGTGACTCACTGTGATCTGTGTCTTCATTTCACTTCACTGAAACTGGGTTTTTAACTAAACCCTTGTCTTGTGTTGTTTTGCCCTCTTTAATTGAATAAGATTGTCTGAAGGCCTGAACTGTCATTGGCCTGAGGAATGTTGTACGGTGGGTTATGGATGCTGTGTGGGTGTGATGTCTCCATCGAGCTCTTTAACTAGCTTAACCAGCAGAGCACAGTTTTGCTAGAGAACATCTTGGAGACTCTTGGGTTTGGTGAAACTGGAAGCGTGTGTGTGTACAGACAGATATTGGCACATGTCCCGGGATGTGACTCATATTATACTGAAATCAGATAGCAGCAGGTCTGCTGAATTATTAGCCACTAAATATGACAAATAAGTGACTGGTGTTGTAATACATGCAGTGTAATTCTCGTCTCAGCCCTCCTGTGAGTGAAGGGGGGAGAGAGAGAGAGAGAGAAAGGGCGAGTGACAGACCAAGGTGACCTTTAAATGAAGACTTAAACATCTTTGATGGATTTAGACAGAGAGAGAGAGAGATATTCCCCCCACAGCAGCTATCTGTGTATATACTCTCTTTAAAACCCAGGACACTGATCACATGTATATGTATATGTGTGTACAGCAATGCTATAGTATAGAGCAACACTGTGATGATAAATATTGTTTTAGTGGGTTTGGTCATTTAAACACACACTGCATTTGTCCTGCTGGCATTTAAGAGTTTTTTCACTTTTTCTCAGCTTCAGTTATTTGACCTGATGGGACAGTGGAGGTGGTTTCACACATCAGATGCTCAGCAGACGTAGCTAACAGGAAATGTTCTTGTACCGTCGCCTAACATTCTTTCAAAGTTATAACATGTTTCTGTAGAACGTTTTTTAACATTCTGTGTCCTATAATTATTATTATATTTTCTCATTTTATCCACGTGTGTTTTGCAGGATGTGAGAGCAGGGACAGTATTGTCATTTCTTACAGTGGTGACATTTGTTGACCATGACTCTGAGTGTGTGTGTGTGGGGGGCTCTGCTCTCTGGAAAATAGTTTTAATAGTTATAATCATAAGCACATGTTCTGTTTCATCTAGCCCTGATCATGTAAGAGCAAAACACTGCAGTTGTGTGTGTCTGTGTATAAAAGCCCTTAAACTGTTCTCTCTGTTTACAGCTCAACTCTTCTTTCACATGTTTCTGAGTTAAATTAACAGTTGACAACAAAACACTGTTGGCATTAAAATGACAGAGAAGCTTGAGAGTTCCAGTCCGTGTATCGGATCAGCACCAGACGTGTTATAATGACTCCCTTACAGAACATACAGAGCTGTCAAGTCCTGTTTTAATTTTAGCTTGTACTGAAGTGTCTGGCCAGAAGCTTCTCCAGCGGCTCGGCCCACCAGAGCTGCTCTAAGCGTCTACAGGCCAGAACTGCAGAGAGACACCCAGGAGAGCAAAGACACAGAGATCTGAGATCTGGGATGCCACACGCACTAAAATCAGATCAAAGAGGTGCAGAAAGAGGCTTGTGAGGGACTTGGCTGAGCGGTTTGTTCCCAAAAGTGCAGCTCAGTGGCGTGTCCTGCTGAAGATGGGCTGAACTCTGAGAGGAGACAGTGTTGAGTTTGGCTCAGAGCAGATGTGAGATTTCTCCCCATACCTCACAGAAACTTCTGACGTAATAACAATCATAAAGTGCTTATGAAAAAGTGTTAGCTTGTTCTGCAGGCTCATAAAACCCACACGCAGGACAGACATGCTGGGAAACACTGAAGGTTTTACAGGTGATAGGAACAGCAGCAGTTTTTCAGAGGGTCATTCTGTTTGTCCTCGCAGTGAAAGCGCTCCAGACACACATCAGAACATATGTACACATGTTCAATGTGCTCAGAATACTGATGTGTGTGGTGGCAATTTTGGACTAGTGGCTGCCACGTATATTTTAGCATCTGCTCTTGTGATGACATCCATTCCCATTGACTAGGTCTTTAACAGCATGTAAAACTGTGAGACGGGTTGCTGGACTCCTGTGTGCCAGTTTTTGTTCAGAATAAGGTGCATTTAGGACTATAGAGATACAGAGAGACTCACTGAGGTTCTGATCTGAGTTAGTTTTCATTAACATTCAGTGAAAGAGAGAATGACTGTGTTTATCTGTGGAGTTATTAAGCTGAGAAAACAGGGTTGTGCAATTCATGATGTTTGCGATGTGGTATTACTCCAGTTTGTTGCTTTTTTTGCTCATGTATTAATTTATTATGTTATGAGAATTGTCATGATGTGTCAAAAATGTAAAGAGATGAAGGAACTGTTTAAGGTCAGTGTCTGTTCTCTCTTGAGAAACTAAAGTTAAGCGCCGTGTTGACAGGTACAATGGAGATTTAATAATTATAGTTCATGGGTCACATTTAAGTGGGAGTGAACCTGTAATCTTTGTGTTAGCATCTGTAACCATTTAGCCACCAGCTCCTGTTCATGTGTTTGTGTTCAATGATGATTTATCCGCTTCAAACAGAGTTTGAAGGAGGTTCTGTTACTGACTGTCATGTATTTACAGTAACAAGTGTAAGTTATTATTGTAAATGTTTGGTTTTGGTACAAAAAATAGTTCTCATAAATATTTAAATGCTGATAATTTGATGGTATTATCTGAAGTCAGGAGTGAGACATTTGTGTTGCATGAGATTTGTGTATTTTTAGATGTGCTGAAAGCTCATTGTGAAACATTTATCTCTGTCACTCTCCTGAGGAACAGCTAACATTAAAATAACACCAGACTGTAATCTCATCGCTGCTGTGTGATCAGAGACGAACCTGGAAATTCTCACCCTTTTTTTGATATTTTTCTATTTCTGTCCCTCTCTTTCATAAATATTACTTGCAGAAATACAATCAGCTTTGTTGAGGTGTAAATAGTTTGTTTTCTGTTGAATGTGTTTATAGAGCTCTGCATTTACACATTGTGTTTTTAATGCAGTGCTGTTAGCTACAGTTAATGCACCAGTTGAGCTACAGAGATGCTCATTTGCATTAAGATGCAAGTATTTTACATTGAAAAAGCTTTAAAGAAAAGGGTGAAAAAACAGTAAAACGAGATTTGCTAACACATCTAAATTATGAGTAGCTCTTCTCATAGTCATTACAGAACCTGACAGAAGTTCATCTCTGTTATATGTTACAGACGCTCCATTCATTTACAGTGACACATTACATCTGTTTTCTGTAGCTTTAAATCTGTTGAGAATGTAACTGTTATTTTTTTTGTTTCATTCATTGCAGTTCTTGCACTAAATGTAAGATACACAGTAAAACTAACATCTGAAATAATGTACCTGAATTTATGTTTCATTGTCTTTCCTATTGATCTAAGCTGTCAGGTTCATTTTGTTGTGTTTTGTGTTGTGTTTTGCATTGTTAATTTCGCGTTGTGCTGCACACTCATAGCATTTTCACAGGTTGTTGGAAATTTAACAGAAGGCAGTGGGCAGGTTTAAATGTTAAACAGATTTTTAGCAACAATATGGAAACTTTTAAGACATGCTCCCCACAGAGTCATTTATCAGTAGCGGTTGTTTCTGAAGAGATTGTGTTCTGTGTGATTACAGCCTAATTCAAAAGAAAGTTGTGTTTCATTGCTAAATTCCCTGTGAAGTACAACATTACCCACAATCCTTAAGTGCGGTCTCTCAGTCACAAACATGCTGGTTGTTGAATTATTGTTTGGGGATTTTATAAGCTAGCGCTCCGGTAAAAAAGTTTGTTTACTTTACGTATTAGTTTAGTAACTGTTGTGGTGTTTACACAAAAACCTTTTACAGTGTAAAAGCTTTTACATCAATCTGTTCTGTTTGATATCTTGAGCAAGATGATGACGTAATATATGATTAACATGAATTATGGCTTGATAAGGAATAAGTGACATGAAGGAAACATGCAGAGCAGTGGTCTCAGATGAGTGTTAGGAGAAGAGGTCGTACCGCGTCTCTCGTGTGAGTCAGTCAGTCCAGCTGTTGGGAATCAGAGTGATTAGCATTGTTACATAAGCGGACTGAATCTGAAGCTCTGATTGGCTGTGACGCCGGCATGAACTGAACTGTTTATATGTTGGCTGAGTGGCTGGTGTTGTTCTCTGTGGATGAGAAAAGCAGGAAAATAGATGAGATGGAATAAAGTGCAGAGAAACGTATCTGTTCAGTCCCTAACACCTTCACAACAAACGAATGGAGTTCTGTTCATTAAAGCCGTTAATTGAATTGAAAAATCTACAGAAAAATGTTTTGTATTGTTCAGATGATGCATTTGTAATGTTGTATGTAATGTATTCATGTTTGCGGGATGTAAATGCACTGATTATTTCCTTGTGTAGCACAATATGTGGTGCTCATCATGCAGCGCATCAGTGATTTTGGACAGGGTGTGTGCATGACTGCGGAAACTGCATCTACAATGTTCTCCCTGTTCTGCTAATACACACACACACGTGAGTGTTTGTGTGTGTGTGTGAGAGAGTGTGTCTGTAGGACAGAAAGAGTGAAAGAGATGTTAAGATGAAAGATTGATACCAGCTTGTTCATATAATATGTAACAAACATCTTGTTTTGTTCTTGAGTTTGTTCTGAAGAATGAAGCTCTGAGCCACAACAGATCTCAGACTCTCCAAATTCTCCCTTCTTTTCCAAGCAAAACATTAGGAATGTTAGCACAAGGGTTCGTTTGGGTTCGCATGGTGCCGTTTCAATTTTGCTTGTCAATGCTGTGGCCAGTATGTTACACGGCCGATTGCTCAGCCAGCGCTGTCGACCAGGACCAACATTATAAGATGTTTTAAAAGATTCAGCCCTGGATTGTTCATCTCAGTGTGATCTTGTGCAGTTTGATCACTGAAGGCTAAATCAAACACAGAGGTTGAAAATAGTGTATTTGTGTGTGTGTGATTATACCACACCATTGTGCCCCAGGTGTCTGGAGTGTTTAGTCTGATGTTTCATTACATTTGAGGATGAGGAGCGTTTGGTGGTTATTTATGTACACACTCTGCTCTGTTTGAGATTGTGCTCTGACATTTCCAAAAAGCTGTTTATTCCATGTTTGTGCTTCACAAAATATATGCCCTTTAATTTTGCTCATTTCTAGCCGACTGCACAGAAAGAAAGAGGAAAGCAGCAGCTTGTGATGTATCCTGTGTGTCGCTTTAACTTTGTGCTTTGTTTTAATATTAAACATGGTAAAATCTGAGGGGTTTGTTACTGTCATGTAGCTCTGACAGTGAGAACTGATGATACAGCACAAAGAATCTTGGGTTTTTCTTGTTTTTCAAAGTTTTTCTTGGGCATTTGATGCCATTTAAAGACCCTTCTGTAAGTTTATTTATGATGTTTTGTTCAGCACCGTGTTCATCCCTTACCTGTGTGATGACGCATGTTCAGAGACCCCCACCCTCCCGCTGTGCTGTTGTGTGTCACCGTACATGCAAATTGGGTTAGATTACAAGCGCGGCATCCTTGTAGTAATAAACTATCCAGATGCATGCTGGGAGTGTAATGACATCCTGTAGAGATGAGCAGAGCTGGGCTGTGATGCAGCATGTTAAAGTGACTCTCAGATTCACAGATGCTGAGTGTGTGGATGAAAGAGACCAAACCACACAAAACACACACAGAAGCCTCTGACATCACAGCTGGAGTCCAGGGAGCTGATCTGTTGTGGGCTGTTTAGTGTGTCTCACATACATATATGTCAAAAGACTTCACAAATACCCCTTATAAAGAAAAATATAGCAACGTGAAGCTTCAAAAATGCAGAAGTTGGGATGTTTTGAGATGATGTCTGATGTCTGAGCACCTGTGATGATCTGGTCAGGGTTTAATGAGGAGGTGTGGACTGCAGTGAAGAGCTGAGGCTGTGTGAGCTTCTGCTCTTTGGGTTTGGCAGGACGTGCTGCTCTGTACTGTGTGCTGAACTCAGAGTTCGTTCTGCACTTAAACTGAAGACAGAAACACAGTAAATATGACAGAAACAGTGACACACAAAACAGATATGGCAGGGTTTGTCTCCCCTGAGATTAAAATGCCTCCGAGTAATTTAACATCTGAGGAATATCTCAGGCTATAATCCTTTTCTTAGCAGAGAGATTTTCATTTCCTCAGTTTTATCTGCTCTCTCTCTCTCTCTCTCTCTCTCATCTTTATTCCTACATCTGGCCTGCCAAAGTTTCTGTCTTTCACTGCCTGTTCATTTTTCATTCACCTTGTTTTAATGTCAGTCTTTGATTTTAAATGTCATAACTTTATTGGCATGATTGATAATATAAAATGTTTTAAGAAATTAAATAAGAAACCAACAGTTAGATATAATAATATTTGAAGCATAATATTTACATTCTTTATTTAAGCAGCAAGGAATAAATTAGAAGGTAACAATTAAACAATTAGAATAAAGATGAACTCTCTCACTTTCTCTTCACGTCTCGTTTAGCAGCTCAATATGATGCAAGTTTAATTGGGATGAAATGTTCATGTGAATGAGCATTGCTTGTATATATGATATGTGTGTTAAATCTTGTGCTTTTGGAACAGCATTAACTAACATCTTTGATTTGTGTTCCAGTCAGCACTGTTTCTATACTGACTGTTTTTAAAATATTGTATAGAATAAAGTTGGTCACAGATCTTCACACAGGTCCACAGGCACATGATCTGCCATTTAGGTTTGGGCACAATGCAAAGTGGACTGACAGATTTTTAGCTAAATTAAATGTGAACCTCTCATCTGTTTGTTCGGCCAGCTTTCATGATGAGAGAGAGAGAGAGAGAGAGATGGGGGGGTTAAACAGTAAGTGCTTTGTACAACACTGTCATGGAGACTAAAGATCTACAGTGTGATATGAAAGAGAACATCTGATGTATTTCTAAAGAACTTGTGCGCAGTCAACAGAACCTTTTTTAAACTAATATTTACTTTGTGAGATGACAACAGCCAGAATCAGAGCGTGTGGTAGATTCTGAACTCTGCTGGGTTCACATGTGGATGGACTGATTGTTGTTTTCTGATTTTATTGATGGTCAGGCTGTGATTTGGTTATATTCGTCTGATAAATAAATATGAACTGTTCCTACCTGCCTGAGACGGATTGTATTACTAACTTGAGCCTTTTAATATGACCCAAGACATGTGAAATATATCATTTATATATCAAGATGATCAATAAACCTTTAAAGTGGATCATTATATAAATTAAATAAGAAACCTGAAGTAAGAAATGAATTAGTGACTTTGGCCATGTTCAGTTTCTGATTTTCACGCATCTGCTAAAACACTAGATGATGTTTCGAACAGTTTCAGTTTTGGTTGAATTAGTTGTTAGATGATAAAAGAATAATTAATTTAAACAAATGCAAAACAGACACGTCATTTAACTGCTGTCATGCTCTAAAGCTGACTGTATGTTCCAAATAACAATCATTAAAACATTATTTTAAAAGTTCTAGAAACATTCAGAGTGTCTCATTTTTTAGGTGTTGTATTAACACCTGAACACTACAGCAGGTGTGTGTGTGTGTGTGTGTGTGTGTGAGAGAGAGAGAGATAGAGAGACAGAGAGACATTCACGCCTGTTGTTGATGAACTTTTCTCAACAAGTTGTTTCTGTGAAGGAGGGATCAGGAGAACATGGATGGTGAGAAAGAACAGAGCATTCCTGTAAACTCATTCATCCTGCAGCCGCCTCTCTGTCTCCCGCCGTCTGTCTGTGCCGTTACAAACTCTCATTTATCTCTTCTTCTGTCGCTCTGTCTCTCCTTTCGCAACCTGTGTGAAAGTTGTCACCTGATGACAGAGATGGTTGCCAGGGCATTGCTATGTGGTTGCTAAGGTGTTCTAAGCAGTTTAGAGTGTGTTGTACTAGTTAAAAGAGTCCATGCTTTTATTTAAAGATAAATCTCTCTGGTCTCCAGGTTGTTTGGGTTTTTACTGGTTTTTACCCCTGTTGTTAACAGTATTTTTTCTCAGTATCAACCTCATTTATTTACTTTAACTAACTTGCCTTTATTTCCCAGTTAATGTCAGAGTGACTCTTCATTATTCATTCTAGTTAATAAACAGGAGCTGATGAAGAGCTCATGACCTCACTGTCTGCCTCCGTGACCTTTCACCCCTCAAAGTATCTCAGTAAAGTTGTTTGGAAATTCTTTGTTTTAGAAATATGTAAATATATGTAGTGTTTATTATAACAGAGGCTCTGATGATGTTCCTATAATGTTTAGTGGCTGGATTTAAATGTCCTGATGGCTGACTGTATGAACAGGGATTAGCTGATCTGCAGACAGTTCTGTGGTGACCTCAGTCACAGAGACAGAACCTGTGAGTGTGAATGATGTGTTAGAGGAATCTGAAAACTTTCAATTGGTTTGTACTCAAGCAGAGACAAGGACAGATGAACTGCTGTGTGTGTGTCTCTCTCTCTGTGTGTGTGTGTGTGTGTGTCTATCTTACTGTGTCTGTGTGTGTGTCTATCTTACTGTGTCTGTGTGTCTATCTTTGTGTGTGTGTGTGTGTGTTCTGTATATCTTTGTAAGTATGTCTGAATCTTTAAGTTCTGTATCACTTTGTAAGTCATTTTAGAAGCATCTGTTCAATTTAAAAGTGTATGTATGTATGTATAAATGTGTGTGTGTGTGTGTGATATCATGCCCATGACACCCAGCTATGTTTTGCTCCCTCAAATGTCATGTCAGTTTTAACCAGCTCTGTCCTTCATTTCATCATCTGTGATGTTATATCAGTTGAGCAGTGAGTGTAAACATGAGTGCTGATGTTTGTAGTGATCACACACATAATCCATTAGCTCCACAGTCCAGACAGCCGTCAAACTCCAACGCTAACTGTCACATGAGACTGAAGCGCATTCGACAGAAACTTCATTGTGTTTTGTAGTGTAAACAGAATGTAACACAGCCCATCAGCCAAACAATCAATAAAATACACAGAGACCAAATGTGAAACACTTCGTAATTCTGCTATTGTTTATTGAAGGATTCTGTGGGAAAGTTTCATTTATTTAATACTTGTTGGTAGCAAATTAAATCAATCAGGCAAATGGAATTTAAAGGATGACTGAATTCCTCAATGCTCACGGATGAATTTGGCTGGAGTGCGTCAGATTTCCTCATGAATAATCCTCATGTTTTTCTGATGACTTTATGGCAGTTACCACTCAAAGACACACATTGTGCTGTAATATCACATTATGACCCAGCAGTCATAATGAGTCAGCAGTCCACTGACAGTTTCCCATGATGCTTTGTGTCACCCTGCCCATGTGATGGTGACACTGTTATAGGTCAGTGTGGGGATTGGCTACTCTAGGGGTGAGCAAGAACTGTGACATCACTTCCTGTCTGGTGTAACGCTGCATGTGCCATGAATGTGTTAAAACAGTTGGGATATTATTGGTCTGGATAAATATAAACTGTTATTTGATTAAGTTACCACTGTTTTGCACGTGCCAGTATAACGTTTCTTAAGAAGATAATGTCAACTTTTAAATCACTTTAGGTGTTAGAGGGGGGAAAGCTGCTAGCAGTTCATGTCATGACGTCTTAAAAACTTTGTCTGCACTGTTAGCGCTCCAGCGCTCATAACCGTCTTGCTAACTCTGCTGTGGACTGACAGGATTCCCAGCAGAGCTCCGTCCTGACAGCTAAATTATATTTGCCTTCATCTCTCATTCCTCACCTGTGCTGAAATGATGAATATTTCAGTTTTCCTGAGTGTATTTATCGTAACTCTGAGTGAAGCTTTTGTCTGCTAGCTGTTAAGGTGTTTGTGTTTCAGAGAAGGGCTCTTGTTCATCAGTTACTTGAACTGTCTGCCTCTGAACAGACGTTTGTTCTCAGGAGACACAGATTTGCGGTGCTGTTGTTCTCACACAAGCACACAGAACCTCACCTGAGGCTAACAGTGAGGTGGAGCGGATCCACCCACATGTAGAAGCTGGACATTTAATGTGTGTGTGTCTCCTGATATGCTGTCTTGCTCTTGACCCTAGTTCAACTCAACACACCCCTTCCTCTCTAGTGGAGTCTGGTTGCTAGTTAGTGTGAGAAAGAGCTGATAGTTGGATTTTATTGCTCCAGGATAACTGGTGGATAAACATCCCAGCCTAGATTTTTTCTTCATAAATATTCTTGAACGTTCCACTCAGAAAAACATTATAATGTAATTTCATGTTGTTTTAATCAGGTGTCTGCATTTACTCCCCATTCAATCTTGTCTAGTAGAAGCACTTTAGAACTATATTTGTACAGTCTGTGATATAAAATATAAACATTGTGTGATGTGTGAATGAGGCCCATGTAAATGAAATGAGATTTGTCTGTGATCGACTGCACCGCGTCTCCACTGGAGTTTAATGTGGTTCAAACACACACACACACACGCACACACACACACACACACTCACACACACTCACACACACACACACACACTCACATACACACACACTCACTCACACACACACACTCACACACACACACACACACACACACACACACGAGGGACTGTGTGACTGTGATTTGGGGTGAAAGTGAATTGACTCCCTTCAGAAGAAACTGACAGATTTCACCACCAGAACAAACAACAGACTGACAGACTGTTACACAGACAAACTGCCGTTAAACTAGGAGATGTTTGTTTGCACTTGTTCTGATCCAGCCTGAGGTGCTGAGATATTCCACACAAACAGATCTGTGTGTGAGTGAGTGTGTGTGTGTCTGTGTGCGTGTGTGTCTGTGTGTGTTGACGGTCTGTGATTGTTAAAAACTGTGAGAACCCAGTAATGCGTGTCAGCATGCAGATGTGATGCGCTGGTGCTCACCTGCGTGACGGTGGATTAACTCTCAGTGTCTCTGATACACAGGCTGCTGGATCTCACATCACTTCCAGTATTTGGGTTCATTTCTTCTCCGTTCTGGCTTCAGATGTTATAAGAACAAAGTTTATAGCGTTGTAATATTTTCTGTGTATTACTTTCATTTTGAAGCACAAAACATTTTGCCATGAAGAAGTCCAAGCTGGAAACTCCAGGAAAGTCCTTTCAGATGAATCTCCTCACAGATGCTCATGAATTCTCCTTCACACTTGTGTTGTGATGTGGTGCTGAATTATGCCTCATTTGATAGCGTTTCCCCCTCCTTTTCTCAACTTATCAGATTTTTATTCCCTTTATTTCTCAGATGTCTCATTTGCGCTGATAAATGACTGTTGATGAGGCAGCGTGTGAAACTGTCCAGTCCAGCTTCTGCAGTCTGAAGTGATTTGTGCTCCTAATTCTAGTTTGGGAACAGATACACACGGGCGGATGGGAAATCCAGATTCCTCATGAATGTCGTCTCAACATCAGAGCCAGTCACCTCTGGCTGGTCTGTTTTTCTGTCCTCAGCTCTACAGTTTAATGTGACTGAACCCCACACAGCACATGTAAACTCACTTTAAAACACCATAAGATCACGATCTCTATATTATGTACGTTTGTTAGTCATTTAGTTGTTTAGACCCTCAGTATAATGTTGATGAATGGATTGTTCTACATTAGTGTCTGTAGTTAGTAATTAGCATAATACCTCAGACTCATTGATCATAAATTATATTTGACACTTACATTCTGTGTCGCTGTTTTCTGCAGTACCGTCACAGGTCTGTATTGTGAGGTGGTGTTTGTGTGAAGATCTTCCAGCTGTTCAGAACTTTAAATTTAATGGCAGGAGCTGCTGATGAACGCCAGGGGTGAAGTTTGTGTGTGTGTGTGTGTGTTGTATGCAGGGAGTAGACAGCAAGTGTTGTATATCACCCCTAAGGAAATCTCACAGGTTTAAATTAGGACGACTAATTAGTCATTTAGCAGATGGTTGTATCTGAAGTGACTTACAGAAACTACACAGATTTAACTCCAGTCTCTGCAGTGTGTTGCTGTAGGGCAGCAGTGTCAGTCTCTCTAACATACAGCAGCCGAACGACACACACACACAAACACACACACACACAAACACACACACACATACTCAGTGGTCTAATTGGATTCTAATAAGACTTTTTCTCTCTAGAGTTTTTTTTCCTGTCTTACTGTGTGTGTGTGTGTGTGTGTGTGTGTGTGTGGGCGCCTCTGTGTTAGTGGATGATACATACCCTTATAGGCACAGATGCGTGTGTGTTTATTAGGTTCAGTTAAAGTCTCATTAGGGCAGAAACGTGTCTCTGAATTATGTTGTTGGTTGGTTAGGAGACAATGTTAGAAATCAAATGTTCAGGAGGATCAGTCTGACA
>JBAJNP010009615.1:0-17785 GCA_036877545.1 Yasuhikotakia modesta | reverse complement strand
CAGAGGACAGTAGAGATCCTGATTAAAGGATATCCAGACATTTTTTGCCCACCCTTTCCTTTGGAATAGTCACTGACTATGCATTCATTGATTGAGAATAGCATTGGCATGTAGCTTCCAATATTGTCTGTGCACATATATGTTTTTTACCTCTGGCACTGTTTCAATTGTAAAGTCTTAATGTGTCACAATGTTGGAGACTGCACTGCATTCTTTTCTTTTACCTGACTTTTCAAAATAGGCCATGCACCTTTCCTCATTCCTCCTTCTGTTGTTGAAGAACATTTATGAACTTCAATAGTCATGCCACTGCTTCTTCCATTTGGAGAAATAGTTCAGGAGTTTGCTTATGGGGCATTCATTTTGCTTTACCATAATGGCATTGCTATGAATTTCATTTCTTCAGGGTCATCATCCTGAATCACATTTACTTCTGTGGTTCCTGGCTGCTGTAATTGGGAAAGAAGGTCAAGGCCATTAATTCAGATCAAAGGCATTTAGATTTAAAAAAGACATATGTTCTCATACTATGTGAGGCTAAATCTGAGAATTTTTGCTTGGAACTGATGTTTCCATTCTATTACTATTGAGTGGGACTGAATGACACTGTCTGCTACAACGGTTTTGAAACCCTTCAGTATTTCCAGTAACAAAATTCCCAAAACAAAATTGTTGTGCCGTCTGACCAGAAGGTGGATTCCTTCCACTGAAATAGCAGTCTGTCTATAAACTACATGCCTTCCAAAGACAAGTGGAACTTGGTGATTCTGTTGGAGCATCTCACTCATCACTAAACAAATCTAGCTATTAATGATTCTTCAAGTCTCCAGAGCTTTCAGGGCCTTCACAGAATAAGCAGCCCAAAGTTTGCACCTATTGGAGTTAGGTCAATATGCTTTAGGTAAAAACATTTTTATGTCTTTCATTTGGGGAATGTTGTATTTGGTGCCTGGGATTTCTCTTTCAGTGAAAACATTTGTTAATACCAGTTAAGTCCAAAGATTCTGAAACAAGCCACTGGTTTCTATGGACCCAATGTTTTTAAAAGTAATTCAGCCAGTAGAATTTGATTCTTTCAGCAGGAACTTGTAAAATGAGCTGCCTGGATCAAGAAAGGCAAAATCTGTGTAATTTTATTTCAACGTTTCAGTTTTATGTTAACTGGAACTATAATAACACCACAGTCCTTAGAGCCGACCCCAATGTGACACGCTGGAGCCTAAAGCACTTGACTTTTTTATTCAAACTAAAATTGCTAACTATAATTGAGGTTTTTGTATCAATATGAAGAATTGTTGGATGATTTTTACTATAAATATGACAAGTACCTTTGACAGGGTAGCTTAGGTACCTCCTGCGTTGTACATCTTGAAAAGTGCATAAAATCTGAGAACTGGTCCCTCTTTTGCTCCTAAACCAGACCAGTTTAGAGCTTTATTAGTGAAAGCAGATGTAGGTTTGAAATGATTTCCAAAACTCCATTCTTTTGGTTTCGTTGCTTCTTAGTCTGTATGGGGATCCATATGCTGACAGCTCTACACAATAGATGTTGAGATTGCCCTGAAGTAAATTGTTCAAGAGATAATCTGTCTTAAATGTTGATTGTGTTGCTTTTTTTTTTCCAAACAGTCTTTATGAAAGCAGTATACGCAAGTGAGTTGCAGTCAAAAACATTTTTTTGCTATTGTTTTAATCATAGCGTCTACAAGAGTATTATTTTCAAAGCTAGCCAAGTCACCACCATTTTGGCTTTGTGTTGTTTGAGGGAGATCTGATTCCATTTCAATTGCTTGTTTTGTATGATGAGGTTTTTTGGAAGAACTTGTTCAGTTGATTTGCCAGACACAAAGTCATAAACCAGTAGCACTTACATTTGAAACACTTAATTGATTTTATTATTGACAGATTTGTGAATTTTTATCCTTTACATTAGCTGTAGCCAGTTTAGCATTTAAAGGGAATGAGGAAGAGCTTCTTCGTAAAGACTATGCTGGGTGTAATGAGATCTCAGGAGACGTAGTACCCATATGCAGCACTTTTATTAAAGTGAACAGACACTTTAGGGCAGGCAGCAAAACACAAAAATTATAGGCAGTCCAAGATAATAATTACCTTACATTGAGATTTAGCATCTCTTTACGGTGATGCTGATCACCAAAATGGCCATCACCTGTGAGGGGCGTGGTCCAGGTACAAGGCTTATGGTAGTTGGGAGTTAATATTCTGGGGATGGTTCCTGCTTGCAGCTGCTAGAGGGAGCCACAGGCCAGATTCTTGATCCCAGTTTCATTTTTGTGGCAGTAGGTGCGCAAGAATCTGGTTAGTTTCTGGTTCAGTCTTTCTGCTTGGCCATTGGACTGGTACCCAGAGGAGAGGCTTGCATTAATTTGTAACATTTAGCAAAATGCAGCCAAAAATCGCTTTGGATAAATGCGTCTGCTAAATGCAGCAATGTGAATGTAAATGCAATACTCAAGACGTAAACTGGGGTCCCCAGTTTACCTCCAGGTACCATCCCCAGTTTATTAGGCATGAAGGTTAGATTGGCTGGGAATTCAGGAGGAGTAGGCTCTTGAGATTGCTGTATCGCAGTCATGATATCCTACTGGATAGGAGTGACTGTTATCTTGTCTCGCAGAATTGTCTCAGGGGCCGTTTCAGCTTCATGGAGACAGGAAAGGGTGTATTTGGTGTTTCCACGATCCGTTATAACTGTAAAAGGTACTTTAGAACCCTCTAACCAGTGTCACCTTTCCTTCAAAGCAATCTTCATCGCCAATAGCCGTTACCCACATTATAATTCTGTTGTGCTAAATTGAGCTTGTGAATAGAAGGCACAAGGATAAAGTTTGGGTGTGTTAACTTGAGACAATACTGCTCCTACTCCTGTGCTAGAGTCTTCTTCCACAATAAACTCCTTTTCAGGGTCGGAATAATGCAAGATGGGAGCAGTTGTAAAGAGTTTGTTAATGACAAATTGTTAGTACCCTTTACCAAATGATGCAAGATGGTTAGTACCCTTTGGTAAAGGGTACTAACAATTTGTCATTGTCTTCCCCAGCTCTTGAAGCCTTTGCAGATTGCTAAAAAGGGGTTAAATAAATAGACTGTAAAAACTTGGCACTCCTTTAGAGTGTTGGGTTGAGGCCAGTTAATCACTGCATTAATCTTGTCATTCATGGCAACTCCCTCAGCAGTGATGACATGGCCTAGGAAGGAGACCTGGGTACAATGAAACTCGCATTTCTAAGTTTAGCATACAGTTTATTCTCAACTAAACATTGGAGCACTGACCTGACATGCTTGATGTGTTCTTGAAGGTTGTCAGAGTAGAGGAGTATATCGATGTAGACGATGACCCAGCAATTAATCATGTCCCTAAAAATGTCATTAACAAAGGCCTGAAAACATGGACTATTAGCCAAAGCAAATGCATTACCAGTTATTCATAGTCCCCTGAAGTAGTAGAAAAGGTCTTCCACTTGTCTCCCACACGTATGCAGATCAGGTTTCTAGGCATTGCGGAGATCTAGCTTGGTGTAATATTTGGCACTGCGAAATTGCTCTAGGGCAGCTGGAAACAGGGGTAGTGGATAGCAAAATTTGACTGTCCTCGATAATCAATACATGGATGAAGACTCCCCTCCTTTTTAACAAGAACCCTGCTGAGGCAGGAGAGGTGGCTGGTCAAATAAAGCCCTCTCTGAGGTCCTCCTATATATACACGGTTGCATGGCTTCTGATTCAGGGTTAGACAGTGGGAATATACAACCCTTAGGAATCACAGTTCCAGGAACATGTTCAATGGCACAGTCACAGGAACAACAAGGTGGAAACTCAGTTGCCCCCGACTCACTAAAGGCCAGTTCCAGATACTTGTAGGCCTCAGGAATGGTGGTGTAACAGGGACCTGGGAACATCAGAACTTAGGTTAGTATGCTGCCCTTGAGACAGTTAGATTTACTAAAATCAGACCACTGGATTGTTACAAACAAGCTTGTTTTCTTCATGTAAAAGCCCCACTCTTAATTTTACTTCAGAGGTTACTTGCATGACTAGTCCAGCACCCAGTGGTTTTCCCCATCTACCACAGGAGAACAGATGGGAATGAGGGGAACGTTGTGAGAGATCAAAGTTTATCAACAAAATGCCTGCTGCACCAGAATCAACAAGAGCCTGAGTAGTAACATTTGCGATCAAAGGTTATTACAACAAATGTTCAGACTGGGGTTACCACTCACCGATGATGTTCTCTTGCTGAGAAGAGGACAGGAGTTGCATAGATGGCCAGCCTGGCTAATGCTCACGGGGTCTGAAACTGCTCAAGGGTCTTTCCTTCATCATGGCACACCAGCTGTGCTTGTAACAGGGCGTTTAAGCTTGGGGCCTCCTCATTCCAGCCTGATTGCGCTGCCAGAGTGCAAAAAAATAAAACCCACACATGAATGAAACATCAAGAAAGTGTTGCAAAAAAAAGGGGATGAGGGAAAGGTAGGTCATTTGACATTCCTGACGGCAGTAGCCCAATCTATTGTTGTTCAATAAACAGAGCACTGTAACAAATCCAAACAAATCTGATTACACTTACCAGGTGTCCTGTTATACTTGTTGGGAAAAGCCAGGCAAGTTCCCGTGGGGAATGGAGCTATAGCTATCAGGGGTGTTGGAGAAGCATCTGGGACAGGATTGGGATCAGAAGGGAGCTGGAGGGCTTGTAATGGCTTGGCCAGCTCTTAGGTTAGAGTGGTGAGCCAGCTTAGCTGCTGTTGGTGCACCATTAGCATGGAGCCTTGTGTAGATAGCTCCAAGCTGAGCTGGTACATGGCTGCTGGATCGTTTGTTGGAGAAGCCTTCTGTAACAAGAACTCAGGATCCATATGCAGCACTTTTCACAGAGTGAACAGACAGGCAAATGGTCAACACCGGTAAACTGAGACACAGGCAAAAAAAAAAAAAAAAAAAAAATATCAAAAACATAATCCAGGAAACCATAATCCAGCAAAGGGCAGGCAGCGAAACACTCACAAAAATGATAGGCAGTCCAAGGGAATACGTAATATTGTAATATTGACTCCAATATTGAGTAATATTGACTCCAAAAGAGGCAAAACAAGACTTCACAAATGTCTGCGATTTTAGAGTCTCTTTATAGTGACGCTAATCACCTCAGTGGCCGCCTAATCACACTAATCAGTGGCCGCCACCTATGAGGGGGCGTGGCCCAGATATAGGGCTTTTATGGGAGTTCTTTTAATATTCCAGTGCTGAACTCTGAACTTTCCTGTATGATTATCAAAAAATATAACAATCTTTTCTTCTTTACCCCAATTTTTTAAACTTTTTTTACATTTTCAGATTATGGATTAAATTTATTTTTAATTAAAGAGTGTATTTTGAGTAAGGCGGTTCAGCACATTTCATTTATTTCCATTTTTGCAAAATCCTCAATATATATTAATATATATTTAATATATTGGCTTTCAAAAGTCACATCTTGGGGTTATTTTGAGGGGTTATTTCATACACTTCACCTTTATCACTGTAACCAAGGCACTGAACACAGGGGATCCAAATGCAGTGATTTATTAATCAAAAACATGGTCATATAGGCAGGGATCAAAAACACAGCAAACAGGAACAATGAGGGGGATCCAAAACCATAAACGAGAGTCCAAAGCAAAGATCAGGACAGGTGGCAGACAAAGAGCTTAATCCAAAAACAAGGCGAAGGTCATGAGGCAGGCGGCTAACAACCAAACAACAGGAAACAGTCCAGGTAATACACGAAACAGGAGACACGAGGAGAATGCTTGGTAATGTTAGCCGGGGCATTTCAAGTTACTGATGTAAATCGAAATGAAATCCACTTTAAAGAGAAGAGTTCAAGAACCTAATAAGGTTCAAATAAGTGCTTAGAATTGTGTTTATTGTGAACTGTGCTTAGAAATGTCTCTTGACATTTTTGCCAAATAAATGACTTTGCTCTTATGACTTATATACATTATTTTGGCATAACATAAATTAAGCTGAAACAATGTGGAATTTGTAAACCACAGTGACCAGCAAATGCTTATAACTACTTTCTCATAATGATATTTGTATTAAAACCCAATTTCAGTTTTAAAACAATACAAACATGGTTGTATGGAAACTGCATGAAATATTTCAACTAATTCTACATCACTTTCATTTTACAGTGTTTAAATCCTTCCTATAGATTTTACATCACAATCAGCATAGAAAATGCGAAAAACATGCGCAGATTTTATTTGGACCCAACCAACCTTAAAGAATCTGTGATTCTAAAAAGGCTTATAGCTACAAAAAGGCAAAAGAGGAACAGTGTTTCTGTGAGGCTGAAAATGACACATGAATAAAGTGGAGTTAGAGGTGCAGGTAAGAGACTGCAAGAGGTCACGGACACAACTGCACAAACAAAGTCTTTGTGAGTTAAAAAGACAGAAAGAAAAGTTTTAAAAAGGCAGGAATGTATGACAGTCACCCAGTCTGAATAAATGCACTAGACCTCGACTATAAATCAACAATGCTCAAAAGAGAGAAGGAGAGGGTCTTATAGTGGAGACATTGGATATGTGGGGAGGAGTCAGAGAGTACAGAGGTTATAGAGTCATGGCAACCAGATGAAAAATGGTGCTGTTTGGGATGGATGGATAGGTGGCACGAAACGGCCTGTGAGTGAGAGGAGAAAAATCTAAATGGAGGACGAAAAGCCTCAATAGTAAGGGAGACGCTTAGAAAAGGGGGAAGTGAGGACAGGCGTAACTGAAGTGACACCCAATCTGCTGTTGAGAGGAGGGAGCCATTCTGACCCACATGTGCAGAAACTCCTCTCTAACATAGGGCCAAAGAGACAACTACAAATCTTTGATAAAGAACCTTAAATCTTGAGGTTAGATCCCTGAATATTAAATGTAGAGTCCTGACTGGTGAGGTTAGAATCATGTCTCTTAAAGGAACTTTATACCTTTATGAGTTTGTAACTATTACTCATGTGTTTGGAATCTTAAAGTTTAGAATTAAAAATTTACCTTAAATTTACCTTTTAAACTTTTATTTTGAAAATCTTGAGTTTAGTACCATCTTAAACCTTAAAATTAAAACCTCAGAACATGAAGTTAGACTTTCTCTCAGTTGTCTCTCTGTAATGTATGTTTTCTTGGTTACCTGAGAAAGGAAACAAGACAGTGCATGTGGTTTGACACTATGGAAGAATGCCTTCAGTGTGAAAGGTGTCTGAATCTCCTGTCTAATCACGACAATCTAATTGGCTCACAACAGTGCTTAGAAGCTTGCGTACAGCTAGATTCAATCATTCAAAACTGCTGTGCCTTTTTGGAGCCCTAGGGAGCCCTAGGGAAGTGAGAAATCCTCTATAATGAAGGAACTGCTTTAAGTTCAACCCAGAGGGCCAACCCAAGTTTAAGTTCCACTCAAGTTAGCCTAAGGGGGGCCAGTAAAAAAGCCGACTGCCACCGCTCGCCTCAGCAAGGTAAAGCAGGTAGAAACACAGCAGCTTAACAGGAGCCAGCTGATTGCTAGATTCTGCTGTAAGACAGTCATTAATGGACCCTATTTCATCCCCCGTCACAGGGGAATGTGCAACTATGCCAAACCATGGAAGCCAGACTTAAAAATGCTGGCTTCAACCAGGCCAAGAGGGCAGAAACCCCAAACAAGCACTCAAAAAGTTCTTTAGGGAGGGATTCAAATCCAGGTCTCCTGTGTTTAGCAATGAAGAGCCGCTCAGCACACCAAGGGAGACTCTATATCCAGAGCAGCCAGAGTACAATCATTTTTTGCTCATGTGTTTGTAAAAATAAACTGATAAGCCCACCATCTGCAACAGCTCCCCATATGCAGAGCAGGCGGGCTGGAAAAGCTCACCCTCAATCTCCCCATCTATTTCCTGAATATCTTGGCTTACTTGCAGCAGGATAATATCTGACAGATCAGAGGATGCTGCACCTTGTGCGCATCAAGCACTACCGTAGGCCATTTAGATTGGTGTGATGAGATTTAGACACAGGTGACACAGAAGGCATTTTCCCATAGTGTCAAAACAGAAGCATAAAGTTCTGTACTTATATATGATAAAAATACATCATATAATCCAATAGGCTGGATTTGTTTATTGGTCATTTACATTACAAATTTTTAATTCTGAAAATTTACTAGTTTTTACTAGTAAATTTTAATTAATAAAATTTACTAGTAAAATAAAAAAATTAATTGTAATTTACTAATTTAAGTTAGTAATTTAAATCTGCTGAGTACTCTTAAAAGCTGTTTGTCTATACTTTCACATAAGTTTAATTTTAGCATTTTGTTTTTCCTCTGCATGTGACAGATGATTTTTAACTAAAGGAATGCTTCAGCAGTAATGATTCATCCTGAGGAGCCACTAATCAAAGAAATGCCAATATACATGTCCTAAATTTCAAGTCAGGGCAAGTTATAGTGGTAGATGTGTTAATAGTTGTGAGTCAAGTGTTGTTTTTTCATAAGCGTTGCAGCATTTCATGGCCTTGGGACAGTGTTTAGTATTTTGTAGTTGTATGTATTTTGTAGAGTATGGTTAACACTAATCTTACTTTATTTCAATTTGTTTTTTAAATTTGTTTCTATTAGAGTCATGATATCTGCGGTGTCCCGAAGTAAAGTAAATTTTATTTTGCTTCTCACTTCTTATTTGTCTTATGTACGTGTCCTCTTTTCATTTCCTTGCTTCCTTTCCTTGTGCCTTAGCTCCACCCCCTTAGGATGTGAGGGAAGGATGTAAGGATGGTAGGCGGGAATAAATGCTTCCGCATAGAATACACCTATCCACATTGGATACATCTTCACTTATGCTTTCTCAGGAAACTGCCTCTCTACTCGCTCATCATTCCATCAGGGTTCAATTACAAAATTGAGGTATCCTTCAAGATGGTTGACTTCAGATGGTTTCTGGGTCACGGGCTGGAGGACAGTGTAACAAGGAAATTTATATCAATTAATCATCAATTTAAATATTGAGAAGAACCTTGGGTGGGGAGAGTACATTGTACTCAGCATAAGAATACAACTTCATTGAAGAGACATTTACTCCTTTGTTTACACTCATTAGAAAAAAACGTACAAATCAAACTAAAACAAAAAAACAGTCTGTTCACTGTGTGCGCTGTGGGAGGTGTTAGAATGTATTCTGTATTCATTAGAAGAAAATGGTTATAGATTCCAGCAGTTATGTGGGGCTGGTGTTGGATGGGATGTTTTGGTTTGGCTGTAAAGCATTTGTGTCTGTGTGTGTATAGTGTGTGCATGCTTTTGTTTAGCTGTCCCCGGGAGAGCAGTTTTCGGAGGGCTCAATTCTAAAGATCATTATGTGATTGCATGTGTGTTTGTGTGCAGTAATTGTTTTTGCATGGTGCTGCTGTGCATTTCTGTGTATGATTTGGCTCCTGCTCTGTATGCCAGGATTTCTGAAGACCAGTTTAAAGCAATAATTCACACAAAAATAAAAACTCTGCCATCATTTACTCACCTTTTCTTTCCTAACTTTCTATAGTATAAACAACTTTTTCCATTTCAAAGAACCTTGTGTACAATAGAAATGTTCTACGGATGTTAAGGGTTCTATATGAAACAATACAGCAAAAATTGTTTTTTCTAGGGCATCGCCGTTTACTGCAATTGGATGGACTAAAGGTGACCGGTAGAATACTTAAACTTTCCCTTTTCTGTTTTATGAAAGAATGCCATACAGGTTATACGGCTAAATGATGACCAAAGTTTCATTTAAAGATGTGCTATTCCTTTTAGAGGCTGAAATCTGGAGTGTATACACAAAGATTCTGTCCTCCCTCTTCTTTATTTCTCATTCAGCTCTCACTAAACATTTTCCTTTTATTTTCCTCTTGTTGGTCCAAAGCTTCCACTGCCAAAATCTCTCCACCCAGCTCAGAGATTATTAGAAAGAGGTGGATGTGTTTTCAGAGAAGCTAGAACAGCATGATAGCAGAGTGAATGGGGACAGGGGGTGGGGACATGTAGCACAACTGTAAACAGCTTTGGGGAGTTTGGGAAGGACAACAATTTTAACTGGCCAAGGAAAGTTTTAGAGAGGAATGGCAAAGATAGAGAAACAGATGTGTATGTGTGTGTGAGAGAGAGAGCTGGCCTTTGTATAAAACTACATCTGTACTACTACTTCTACTTTTGTAGTATATATATATAGGGACTCATGATGGTCAACTAGATGTACAACAACCACCTAGATTAATAATGTAAACTAATTTATCTTAATCTATTTCACTCCTTTATTTTGATATTTTAGTGATGATAATTTACCATTGTTGACTATATGGTTCTATAAAGAACATCCATAGAACCTTTCTATTACTTACTCAGAAGTGATCACACTTCTCAGTGTGATTCTAAAAATGTCCAAATGTCCATGTCCATTTGTTTTTACAATATAACATCTGGATGCTGGTCAAACAGAGCAAAAAATTTGTCTAGAGCAAAAAACGTCTACAAGATGTGGCTCAGGTGAGCCATGTATAGAAGCATGTGTGTGTTTTTGATCAGATTGCCTTTGATCAGTAAATCTGGACTCGTCTTTGCGTAACCTCTGCCCACATTGTCGGCTTCCACATCCAAAATGTCTGCAAATGTGTCTCTTTTGGTTTTTCACTCAGTTAGGCCAGATTTCCTCATGTAACACAAGCAAGCAGCTTCATTCTCAGCCAATCACAACACCAATCTTGGTCAACAGGAGCCAATCGTGTGTTAGTAGGGCCCTGTGAAATTCCATATACAGGTTTCAAATATCAAGATATCATGTGTCAAAGTGTTATAAATAATTATATTTGTTTTTAAACGTTTATAAGAACATAGTTTGAAAATATTTGATTCAGACACTTTTGGCATAACTATTTAATTTTCACAGTATTGGTAATTGGATTGGATAAGTATTCGATAATTTAGCCACACCTTAAATGTTAATACTTTAAATATATTAAAACATGTTTGTTGGGAAAATGTCACACCCAGTGACCAGCTAACAAAGGTAGAGGTTTACTCATCAAATTTTTTATATGACTTCGGATGAACATTTAATTTTGTCTTTATTGTCAACTTTTACTCTTTTCAGTCTTAAAATATGCTAGTAAAATGTTTTGCATTTGTGCTTAAGCTGTTTAAATAATTGCCACTTGCTTTAATATTTAGTTATCTGATCCAGGAGCATTCAGACAGTTTTATGCGTGTTAAAATACTTTATTGTAGTCACCTTATCCCTTGTCTGTCATACACACTCTTTCTGGCATTCCATTTCTTTCTGTCTGTCTGCATATCCCTCTTTCTCAGAACAGATTCCTCTCTCATCCTGTGCTGTTCTTTGTGTCTCTTGTCGTCCGCCTGTCTTCCTGTCTCATGCACCCTTCTCACTGTGAGTTTGTTTAAAGGCAGAGATAGTGGGGAAGTATATTTAGTCTGAATATACTCCACAGTCTGCACAACAGAGCGAGAGAGAGCAAAAGAGCATGTTAAAGAGAAAGACAAAAAAGACAAAATATTCTATACTTTTGCTTCTGCCCTTGTTTCAAAGACACTTTTCTCTGGTCATTGTTGTTACAACTTTTCATTCTTTTATGAACTCATTTTACTGTCTGTCTATGACTCTTTGTTGACTATGAGTCTCTCCCTCTCTCTCTCTCTCTCTCTCCCTCCTATTGTCTCCACCATAATCTTTCAAAGATAACTGTGACAGAATTCCAAAAGATGGGTGGGAATTTCTCTCTTTTGCCAGTGTCAGCTGATTCTGATAGACAGAGAGCGAGAGAGAGAGAGAGAGAGAGAGACATAGTCTCACATAGAAAGACCTTTGACCATCTGCATAAAGTTTAGCCAACACCAAGCTTAGTCCACACCGAGACCATCAGACTGTTATTTTACATACATAATTTGCAACTAAACTGTATACAAAGTGTACAGTTTACTCATGCAGATCTTATTAGCTTGTTTTAAATAGCTCAACCTAAAATGCACAAAAAAATCTTTTAAAGATTTTATGCCATTAATTTATCAAACTGTGGCAAATCTAGTAATTATTATTTTTCCAAAGTACACAATATATTAACCAAGTACTTAAGTACTACAATCGGTAAATCAGATTAAAACTTTGCTTTTCATTGTTGTGTGTAATATGCATTAGACAGTCTACTAGTGCATCGTGGGTGGTCTGTCTTGCCTTTTGAAACTGAAAGTAGACAGAGACAGAAAGAAGGCAAAAAAGAAGACAATCTTTGTTACAGAATATGAATAGGCAGATTTTTGTAAAAAAAAAAAGTTTTGTTAAAAGTTTCATCTTTTTTATGTGTATTTTTATTTCATGTAGATCTGAATTTGAATATGTAGAATTTAATTTGTTTGTTTTTCAGGACAAACACTTTTTTGGCAGGGTGTGGCTACCGTGTGGTATAAGATCCATTATTCCATTATTTCCTTACTATGGTCTGAGAACAACAGTATTTGGGTTTGAGCATGGGTTGAACTTAGGTTATATTGTGTCATTTTGGATAGATAAGCAAGTGTGTGTGTGTGTGTGTGTTTGGAAGAAGAAGAAGAGAGCAAGTATTCGGACCTGAGGGGTTTAACAAGGTTCAGGAAGAGGACAGATAAATAATAAATAAAAGTTTTTTTGTGAGGGCATAATGTTCCATGCTGATGATGTTTATAAAAGCACCTGTTTAAGAATTGTTTTCATTGTTGTTTTTGCTAAAGCCCACTTTTTGCTAAAGCCCACAATGCTAATACTTTTGTTTTAAATGAACATTTGACAACCTCTCTCTGGCCTACATTGGCTGTTTAGATCTCTGTAAGTAAATAGATCTCTGTAAGTAAATGACTCTTGTCATAACTGGTTCACCTCATTCAAATAATGCTGCTAAATTTCAAATAAAATGTAAATTTGTGCGGCCATATTTAATGTACATGCATAACCATGATTTGGAAACTTTTATAAATTAGTTATAAATGCAGAGAAAAACAAGTAAATGCCATAATCTGATGTAAATTACTATCGACAATAACATTGTTTTCTTTCATTTTCTGTAAGTGGGCCCAGAGCAGCAGTGCGAGTTGACCTGTCGTCCTGTTGGGTATCGTTTCTATGTTCGTCAGGCAGAGAGGGTACGAGATGGAACTCCGTGTGCAAATAACACACCCAATGACGTGTGTGTAGGAGGCCGCTGTCTGGTAAGGAAGCACAGCCCTGTAAAATGATGGTGAAACTATAGTTATGTCTAACATCTGTGTGTTATTCATTGTATTCTGTATTACAGTTTTCCATTTGTGTGTTTTTTACAGTAAAGTTGTGCTGTAAAGTTGAACTACTTTCAACAACACAACATTGTAAAAAGCACAATATAAATGAATATGAATGTATTTGAATCTGTCAAATTGCATTGATGACATTGTGAGGGCAGGAATCTTGATCTATATGTCTAAATCATTTCTATTCTGAGATCAGTTTAACCACCCTAATCAAACTCTCTTTGATTGTTTATCTCAGAGCGAGGGTTGTGATGGTGTGTTAGGCTCAGGGTTGGTTCGCGATCGCTGTGGTGTGTGTGGTGGTCAGGAAGGCACCTGCGAAAAGATCACAGGAAGTTTCTTGAACACAAGCGTTCCACTAGGTTACCACAAAATCCTGGATATCCCAACTGGAGCCACTGCTATCAACATCACAGAGAGACGAGCTAGCCCCAACTACCTGGGTACTGAATTCTTCTATTTGTATGTGTGTTCTTGTTTGTGGGCACCTGTCATGTTGAAGACATCATGTTTTTCTGTAGCTGAGCTGGTAGTGTATAGTAAAATTGGTAAAAGTTAAACTTTCAATGCATTGTAAGTCACTTCTTCCAAATAATACAGCTTATAAAGGAGACAAGTAATGTCTCATATGTTCGTAAAGGTATAGTTTAGCCAAAAATGAATATTCTTACCATTTCCTCATTCATGATGACTTTCTTTTGTAGATTGATATTACTGAATGAATCAATTTGTACTCATCCATTTCATAAAAAGAGTGAATTGAACATTTAAGTAGCATAATTATAAGAGATTTTGTTATTGTTTTTACAGCTACTAACATTTGGAACATTGTGTGGAATGGAATGTGTGGAAATTGCACACGAGTTGAACCACATGAACCACTTTTACGGTTTAATTTCATTTACTTCATTTTAAACAGTTCCTTTAAAATACAAGTTGCCTGGAAGTGGCAGGGTTATCTTAAGTTAGCTTAGCTTAGTTAATGGGAGTATCCTACAGTGACAAGATATTATCAGAGCAAAGCTTTCTTTTAAGTACATCCTCATTTGTAAATACGCTGTAAAAATGTAGTTAATAAAGTTAAAACAAAGGTAAGCTGCAACTGCATGACAAATACTGAGCTTATAAACAACAGCCATCACAAATTAATGAAAGTCATGTTTCAAATTCATCACAGCTGGTGTGGAATCTAGAGCATGAATGTCTCCATTCAGAATGTTCACAGATGATAATGTTTATTCTCTCAGTAGATCTGGTATCGCTGTTTGTGTATTTGGTTTAGGGTTGAGTCATGGTCCTTAGAGAGTTTCTGATACAGTTAGCTTTAATATTAGCCTGAACATGACTCAGGAATGCACATACTCACAAATGATAATTATATGTGTGTGCATGTGGTTTAAGGACCTCTCTGGTTTGATGTGCAGGTTTAGGTAATCTGGGGCATGTTTTCGAAAGTGAATAAAACCCTGAGTCAGAGTCATGGACATGTCTGTGTTTGTTTCTCTGTACACCTAGGTCTGTTTCTGTGTTCCCCCACACTGTCTCAGTGTAATTCTCTCTGCCCCAGTTTGATTACTCAGATGTTTTGTACATTACTGTGAAGAAATTGGCTGTTGTGGCCTACTTGTTGGAGGCTTGTAAACGTCACAAGTCACCAGTTCGATTCTCAATACCAGCAGCAAAAATAAAAAGTTCCTTTGAGCAAGGCATCCTACCCCCAATTGCTCCCCAGGCACTGCAATGAATGGCTGCCCACTGCTCCGGGTGTGTTCATGGTTTGCACTGTGTGTTCACAACTCCCTACTCCCAATGTGCATTAACCTGGGTGTGTTAAGCGTAAAGGACAGTCTCTGAATATGGGTCACCATATTTGGCTGGCACGTCACTTTTATTTTTTTAGGAATAACTTTATTTTAGGTATTATCTTTCTGTTTATATTCTACTAGAAAATTCAGACAATCAGACAGTAACATTTATGTGGAGAATTAATTTGGTTGTGGCTAAATTTGAATCAGAAATGTTGCTATCTCAGACTTTTATCACAAACTGCAAACAAAATTTTGCCAAAACAACAAGGACTGTGTTCAAATGCACAGAATTATTCAGATATTTTCTAATTATGGCCTGATAATATTATTTACCATTCTGGGCATTCTGTATGCCTTTATTAATCAGAATATTTGATTATGTTAACACTGTGTTCAGAATATGCAATGTAACTTATTCAAATAAGGGTGATGTTATTTAAGTTGTGGTAAGTGTGAATGATACACATTGTAAGTGTGAATGAAGTGTGAATAAAGTAACCTTTAACAAAAATTAAACAATGACTTACATATGAGCCATAAAACACCTACATTGATAAAGACATGAATAAGAATTGTTTATACTGAGTTTTGCTCAGTAAGTTTCCTTGTATCCTATCCTTTTCATTCATCTTTCTGAGACGTGTTTGCATTGAACTTATTTTTAAAAGAGCTCTGTAAATTCTTAATTGACTTTGAGTCAGAAGGCAGAATTCACAGGGCATAATTCAGATCTGTCATTATATATGGTTAAAACAACCTGAGATGTGGATCATCATAACAGATTAATTTAAATAATCACTACTAAAGTTGCTGCAAGAATATTTTGATAAAAAAAACATTGAGAGAACATAGAGAATAGAGAATCCTAGCCAATATTTTGAAAATGTTTCCTTTTAGTTTGGGTACTGTATGCTTTTATTGTATGGAAAAGAGTAGCACAAACATTCTTTAAAACTTTCGTTGACAGAGGTAATAATGATAAGTAAGAACATGTTGTGAGTGAATGAATTTTGAATTGTGTCTGTGCAGCCCTGCGCAGTGGAACGGGTCAATCTGTGGTGAACGGACGGTGGGCTGTCGATCCGCCAGGTGAGTACCAAGCCGGAGGGACCACTTTCTTGTACAGCCGCCCAAAAGCTGTTGCTCAGGAACAGGGGGAAGAAAAAGGAGAGTCTTTGACAGCACCTGGACCCATAACTTCCCAGCTGCAATTATATGTAAGCACACACAAATACTGTCTCATGTTACATATGTAACTCTGGTACCCTAAAGGGAATGACACGCTGTGTTGAAATGCTATGAGAACACCAGCAGCTTTTATGCACTCTGAAACAGGTGTCTAATCACAAATGGGGGGGTGACGGCATGACCAGGAAACGCACATGCATAGCACAGCTCGGGTTAGCTTAGGACCAGAATGAAGCAAGCGCAGACAGGTGGAACTGAGGTATGGCAGGAGACGTAGCGTCTCGTTCCCTTCAGGGAACCAGGGTTACATACATAACCTGAGATGTTCCCTTTCAGGAACTCAAGCTGTGTTGAAACGCTATGGGAACAAGATTCCCACTATCCATACAGAAGTGAACCCCCTGCCCCCACAAGGTTAGGGCATGAGGAACGAAGAGCCATGAGTGGCTTAGATATCAAGGCCTCAGGAACTTCCTATGTGCAGGAAAGATGGGTATATGGAAGTACGCAGCTTTCAGATCTATCGTGACAAACCAGTTCTCTGATCTAATCTGATTTGATTTGACGACCTGCTTTACAGTGAGCATCCTGAACTTCAGTTTTATGACCAAGCGGTTCAGAAGATGCAGATCTAAGATAGGGTGCATCCCCCCATCTTTCCTTGGAACTATGAAGTAGTGGCTGTAATGCCCTGATTCCCTGAGTTGAGGAAGTACTAACTCTATGGCCTCCTTCATTAAGTCTCTACTTCTTCCTGCATGACTGATTGAAACCCACCAAAGTGGGTTGGACGCTGCCAAAAACAGATGGTTTTCGACTAAACTGGAATTTGTACCCTCGTTCTATAATATTCAAGACCAATACTTTCCAGGCTGCCAAATAGTCTTTTAAGGGTACCTGTCTCTTGAGACTGGTCTCTTGTTTGTTCTGAGACAAAGGATCTGAGCCCTGTAAAAACTTTTCTGCAGGGAAAACTCGATCTGATTTCACCCACATTGGTCGTAATGCTCTGTTTCTGTGTCTGCCTGTATGAGGAGCTAGTCCATGGCTGCTTTTCCTGACTAACAGCATTGTAGCGTGTCAGCTGGTTTAGAAAGCGTTATTTAAAACACTGTCTTCCGCTGAAACGAGGGAACTTGAGCTCTAGCTCAAAGGGAATAATAAGTATAATTAACTGTAATCAATTATACGAATTACGTAGTATGTACATACACAGATGTTCTATCTGATCAAGCAGAATTAATAATAGCAATTAATTAATGTATTTGTCCACCGAAACATTCCTAATTGTACCTTAATTCTAAGAAATGTTATTTCCTATGGCCTTTAGAAAATAAACTTCTTACTGATGTAACAAGATCGGCAAGTTTAATTGACGTTAGTCTATGAGCAGTTAAACACAGAAACAATCGCAAGTGGATACAAAAACATTTGAAAAGGAAGTGTTTGTC
>JBAJNP010009614.1:0-10607 GCA_036877545.1 Yasuhikotakia modesta | reverse complement strand
AAGTTTAATTAGTTAAACTCTCACAAGCTTTAGCACAAACTTTCTTAGTCGTTGTTTTTCTTTTTCACAAGCTGCATGAATAAAATCTGTTTTCCTGTGTTTACAGGTTCACTGGGCCAGTTGAACGGTAAGATCAATTCTGTCATTTGATGTGCAGATTAATTTCAATGCTTCTGTAATATGTTATTTGTTTTAACATGATCATTGATCATTGCTTTTGCAGTTTGTGGGCGTGCCCCATTGAACACCCGTATAGTGGGCGGGGTTAGTGCAGCGGAGGGGGCGTGGCCATGGCAGGTCAGTCTGCACAGCTCCGTCTATAGACGTCATTTCTGCGGAGGGTCTCTGATCACCAGTGAATGGGTGCTGACGGCTGCCCACTGTTTAACAGGGTAAGATGAACACCGAAACATAAACACACATATATGTGATCTAAGCTGGCAAATAAACTAGAATGTGTGCAGAATAATTATGAGCTCCAGGCAAAAAAGTGAAAGATTTTAGTTGAATTACAAATGAGTTGCTTGTGTCACACACAACATGCACCTTGACTTACCTTGACTTATTGTTATTGTTTCTCTGTCTGGCAGCATCAGCAGCGTATCTTCTCTGACTGTTTACCTGGGAAGAAAAACACAACAGGGAGTAAATTCACGTGAAGTCTCCAGATCTGTGAACAGGCAGATCATTCATTCTGCCTACAACAGCAGAACCTACAACAACGACATCGCCCTCCTGCGTCTGTCCTCTGCGGTCACGTTTACTGACTACATCAAACCCGTGTGTCTGGCGGCCTCTGACAGCAGTTTCCCGTCCGGAACCAGCAGCTGGATCACGGGCTGGGGAGACACCGCAGCTGGAGGTACAAACAACTTCTGCTTGTAGCATTACAATAACCCACAACTGCTGGTATTTATGTTTATATGTGTGTTTGTGTGTTTAGTGAGTTTAGCTGCACCTGGGAATCTCCAAGAGACAGTGGTTCCGGTTGTGGATAATACGCGCTGCAACAGTCTAATGGGTTCCGGATCGGTCACCACCAACATGATCTGTGCCGGTTTAACTCAAGGTGGCAGAGACACTTGCCAGGTACCAGTATGCGCGCACACCTTTTCCAAACTATTTCAGCAACTTATTCTTTGATTAATTTGAAGCAGTTGTAGCATTTACCTTTTGTAATGCTTGCTTTAGGGAGATTCTGGTGGTCCTATGGTGAGTAAGCAGTGCTCAGTGTGGGTCCAGTCCGGTATCACCAGCTGGGGTTACGGCTGTGCTCAGCCCAACAAGCCCGGGGTGTACACCCGCCTGTCACAGTATCAGAGCTGGATCAGAACCAACATCGGTGGGCAAAACTTACCAGGATTCGTCACATTTACTCCCCAAAGCTCCTGCTCAGCGGCCAGTCAAAGTAAACAACCTTTTAACACACATACAAAAGTCATATATATTATAAACTGTTAGCAAAACACGTTTCTGTGACTTACGGTTTTGTGTGTGTTTGGTGTAGCTTCAACCTCTTGTAGTGGGAGATGCAACGAAAGCTACAATATCCGAAATGTCTGTAACTGTAACATTGGCTGCCAGACAAAATGCTGCAGTGATTACAGACAGAGATGTGGAGGTAAAACTCAATAATACAACACACACACACACATTAACACAAGCAAACACACACACACACATACATACACACACATTAACACAAGCAAACACACACACATACACACACATTAATACAAGCAAACATACACATTAAATCACACACAAATACACATGCACACAGACACACACACACACATACAAACCCATGCACACAAAATGCATGTGTACATATAATTTAATGTGTCATTTCTTTTCTGCAGTTTGAGGTGTGATTTCCTCACAGGACGACTCTCATCCTGATGTTTTGATAAAGCATCTGTTTGTTCTGTGAGAATCGGATCATTGCTTTGAAAGTGCAAAACCAACCAGTATATAGCCATTTTTCTGTCATTTTTCCAACCAGTTTGATAAAGAAACTGTCTGCGTTTTATGAGTCTTTTTAGATTTAGGAGAATTTTTTTATTCAAAATATATAGTATAAATGTGACAATGTTGCTTGGGGTGTCTGAAACAATTAAAATAAATCACTTTCACAGCAACTTTTCTGTCCTATTTTCTTTCAATCTTTTAGGGATATTTTCTATAGTTACTGTAAGTTACTACACCACATCAGTTGTACATTAGATTTAAATTTACAATTTAACATTTACATTCATTTCAAAGGCAGTTTAACAAGATTGCATTGTACTAAATAGTAAATGTGTGTCTAAGTAACAAATCAAACAATTATTATTCATATTACTTCCCTTAGAAAGTTAAAAATCTTTTGACACAATATAGCAATCGGTTATGAGACAGTAAAGAACAGCCATTGTGATCAAATATTAATATAACAGAAGACTTTTTTGTTATTATAAAATTGTATTTTATTAAGAAAAATTACAGCAGTAACAAAATCTCTCAATGATAAAACTAAAAATCATACATCAAATTCATCAGCTATGACAACAGCACACGTTATTCTAAGGACAGAAGTACATGAATATCACAATACACAGAAATTAGGTTATGCAAGTTAGCATCTTTAACCGTGACACTGACAAACCAACACCACTGAGATTTATCACAAAACATTCTTTTCCAAAGCAAAAATAAAATATTTCACATTTGTGCAACTGGCCTGATGTCATTTGACTAAATTTGATTATTTTGAAAGTGCAAATGAACTAAGTGCCAAATAAAACTTTCACTTTGACTGTAGCTCTCAACAGCATCTTATCAGCTCAGCTGTGCAGGAAACAGGGCAAATGTTACATTTCAATCGTCCAGTAGTTGGATTTTTATATAATACAAAAAAATCTGTATTTAATAAAACATTCAGAAACGTGCCAACTTAATAATGGTGTTAAAAACAGAAATGTGGTTTAATGTCATAAAGACAAGAGTAAACTTTCAATTTCACCATTTCACCGAAAATCATTTTAGTAAAATATAATTCTAGGGTAGAAATGACAGTGTTAGTTTTTCTTTGAAAAACAGTTTGCAGCAAGAATATAAAGCCTCATTTTACTAACACAAAACTCATTTTGCATTATTTTTACATTTGTTACAAACATAACATGAAGCAATTTCATTTTATCAACCAGGTACTGAATCTGTTTTCAGATATCTCAAACTCTATTAACTGGCCACTAAATCATGGAATACAAACTGAGTTGTTGTTGTAAAACATTTCAACGTTTTTTTACATTCAATTCTTAAGCTCCGGTTTGAAGATTCTGGTCTATATAAACAGAAATGTGACCACAGATGTTTCAGAGATCCCTTTCAAAACCTGATTACATTATTAAAGGTGTTTATTAACATTTTCAAAGTGACTTAATAAGGTTTATAGCTTTTAAAATCGAAACATCTCCCCGGTAAGCCCTTATACCGTAGTTAGAAGAATGCAATCGTTTGACTTACAGTACATAAAAGTCCAATTATTACTTGGATTAAATTGTTTGTAATTGTAGGATACGTAGCATACGTGCTACAATAATGATTTTCATTTTTGCGGTTGCCATTTAACTAGCAGCTTTACTGCAGCCCCTAAACCTGGCCAAAAATGAATAAACGCAAGGATGGTTAAAAAAAATTACTATACAGCAGAAATGAGTGAATTCATAGTGTAATGAATACTGATAATGAAGTGAACGAAGCGTTTTTGAATGTTGTTAAACTCATGGTCCTTGAGACAAATATGGCAAACTGACATGTTAGGTGAACTTGACCTTCTAACCTCCAAATTCACGGGTCCAAAAACTTCAAGGGTTTAGCGGTATGCTAAGAGGGTAGCTAAGCTCCTGCAAACTGTGATCCGAGATGAATCCCTCTGGCTCTTGCAGTAACGGTTGGTTCAGTTCAATCAGAATGTTTGGATCGTCTAGAAACTCCTGCAGCGTGATGCTAACGTCTGTTTCTGGAGAGAGGTCTTCTACTCGGAGATGACGTGGAGATGATGGAATCTGGAGAACCGTGTCTGGAACGTGACTGGAATCGTCCTCCAGGATGTTCCAATGCGTCCTCAGAACGGTTCCTCCAAAAGTAAAGATTCACAGCAATCAATCTTCCACGTTTTTAGAAGTTGTTCTGAACAATTTAAGATGCGTTTATGATAACGCCTTTAAGCAGCATAATAAATCTTTATTATAAACGTGTTGTTGGGAAACGGGGTGAGGTAAGGAGATTGTGTTGAACATGTACCGCATGTTTTCACGCTAAGAATGTTTCACATTTATAGAAGCAGAGAAGTTAGTTAATGCCCACAGACAACAGACACGGCCAGTCAAAGCCCATCACCAATGAACTGTATACTAAGTGCACTTAAATGAGAAAGAGTTAGATGGGGGGGGTATAAAATTGCCAGTTGTTAATGCCAGAGGACTATCTAAAATCATCTGATTGGTCCAGGACCTTTTCAGACAGATTTCTGCTCAATTTCCCATTTCCCATAACATTTTCCCTTTAAGACATGCAGAGTTACGGGTGCCACAAGAAGAACACCCATCTTCTCATTGGTCACCCAGTGAGGGAGAAGGAAGACAGGGATGATCTGATTGGCTCTGGAGCCAATGGAGGCGGGACTCACCTCCGCACAGCTCAGAAACAGGCCCCTCCTTGTTGCCTGGGCATCCATTCCTGCAGCAACCAAGCACAGGGGACTCAGTTTACCATTTAAACCAAGCAAACTAGTAGTACTAGTAGGAAATCAGGCTGGTTTAAATACTGCATCTCAAGAGCACAACTCAACACAGTCAACAAAGTACACAAAAACTAAATAAGTACCAGCAGAACCAGAACAAGTTTATTAAAATGGTTTCACTGGAACTACATAAAAACTAAAACAAAAATAAATTAAGCTAACATGCCACTAAAAAAAAATAAAAAGACAACCACATAATAAAATTGCTAAAAATGAAACAAAAAATACATGAAAACGAAAAGTATAAAAATAAAGCGACTTCAAAATGTTAATAAAACAACAATAAAACTAAATTAAAAACTATAAAAACCTCATTTTAAGACATCTAGGGGAAATTTTGTGATTTTAAAGTCACTGCTTTAAAATAACATCATTATTTCATCTGCTGTCTCTGTAATATCAGCGGTTACATCTCAGTGAAATATATCAATACAAAAATGACTTCAATCTGTTATTCTGACATTTGAAGGCTTCTGAATTCAACATTTGTGTTATCGATGTTTGTTACACAAAATAATCAATAATGAACATTGCACTTACTCTTTAGAGACAAAAACCAGTTTGGTTTTGAGATATTTCAGGTAAGGATTCTCATCTGAAACAAAAACAAGATCAAATGTAAGAATTCATTATTTTAAACAGACCAACAACAGCCTCAACAAAAACTGATAATAGTGACGCTTTGAACTTCATATCTGATTGCAGTTCGATTCTATTCGTTTATTAGTATTTGGTGTAAATATGTGTTCACACAACCTTATAAAAACGTGACCTGTACTTAAAATATACCTGAACTGCAAAGTGATCCACGAGTTTTAATGTTTTTGTTATATTAAAAACCTCCATAAAAAAAAACTGGTGTGTGATTTGCTGCGATCAAACAAAAAATGACCGAGCGACACCCGTCTGAAGAACGTGACAACTCACCTCCCGTCTTTTCACTGTAATACTTGCCGAACGCCTGGTCTTTAGGAATGTTGGGATAAAGGTAACAGAGCGGATTAATCGGAACGTTTTCCGTTTCCATGATCTGAAAGTCGCGGACGATGTCGGGCAGAGCGATCTGTTTCAGGTCTGTGCTCGTAAACGGCTGCACCGTTCGCACGTTCGGCGTGCCTAAACCAAACAACACAAACAGAAGTTATTTGTGCTCAGACATCGCTAGTAACGTTTGTGGTGTGATTAGTGATGCGTTCACAGGCTAACCGTCATTTGAATACTGCACCCAGCTGAAGGTAATTCCACCGTCTCGGATGCTCTCGCTGAAACGTAACAGGAACGTTCCGTGTTGTTTCTTCTTCAGCAAAACCTTCTCCTTGCCCTTACTCACAAAACCCATGATAGACCTGCAGACACACATGTGCAAAACAAAACATGACGCCGCCTCTCCGGCTATGATGTCATTCTTCTCCAGCTGTTGATTGGTGGCCTCACCCATCACTCCACAGATCACTCAGGTAGTTTTTAACCAGGTTGAGGACGCCGTCCAGCCACACCCACAGGGTGAAGTTTGTATCAGGAATATTTTCCTAAAAAACAAACACATTATTAAAACACGCTTCTCAGGCTGGAGACTTCAGGTTGCTTTTATCGGTTCTTACCTTACTGAATCTGGACCAGGTTATGACACAGTTGTCATAACTTTGTTTCTTGCCTGGTTTAAACAGGTTTGCATTAATAACATTGTTTATATACGTTTGCATGATGTGTATGATATGTTATTATGGTTGTTAGCTTACCAAAGAGTTTGATGGCCAGTGTCTCCAGTTGATGATCGTTCAGACCCAGTTTTCCACAGGACAGAAACTGACAGCTCAGCATCTCTCCAAACTGTGGCCAGGTGGCCACTGGAGAGCTCTCAAAAAATGTGACGTTCTGAACACACACACACACACATGAATGTGAACGTTTACAGCTTTAAACACAACATGCTTGATTGTTAAGATTGTTCACAAATAACACAAGCTGATCATAAACGAAGCAAAACTGCTTCCAACCTTGGGATCTGAACAGAGCGTGTTAAACCACAAAACCGATGCCCAGGCACTCTGCTGCTGACTGGAGTTCGAAATCACCACGACAGGAAGTGAAGACGTCTACGAGGGAGTTACAAACAAAGGTATGATTACGAAATTTAAATGCCGATTCATCAGATTGTTTGAGGACAGGGAATCATACATGTCTCACCTCTAAGGAGACAGAGACGCCTTGATAGTCAAACTGCGTCTCGAAGTGTATTGTGTGTAGCTCTTCTGATACACTCAATGAGAGCTGTGCAAAACAAAACACAAACAAACAAACATGAACAATGTACAGACATATGGCTTTAGATTTAAATTTCTAACTCCATATACAGCAAAATCTATAAAACATGCATTTCATATTAAAAGTCATCATCTCATGTCTCTAATGCACATGCTATTGCTAATAGCAATCAAACATTGTTCCATCTGCAGCGATGCATTATTAGCAAAACATGTTATTTGGGATTTGTTTAAGATGCGTTAGATCTGTTGGCTAGTTTTTCACGTGTGTTAAATGCAACGATCTGTTGAAACTTACCTCATTGATTCCTTTCCCTACACCACCAACTTTCTGGTCTTTCAACGTCTGCGAACGAAAACAATCACACTGTATTAACAGCATTCACTACTGTGGTAAGTGTTGGTTGTGATTAGTTACCGGCGGTTAGTGATAAGTTAACCATTGCTTACCAAGTGTCTGAAATCAGCCACCATTCTTCCATTCATACTCTCAGACATGTTGAGAGCTTTACTGGACGTTCCCAGAACGTTAAATCTCCGAAACCTGCGACACACACACACACACCATCGTATCACAGCTCTCCCCAGCTTTATAATGGCAGTGAATGGTGTCTGAGATTTTATACTGTTTACTGTCAATAACAAGTACTTAGAGGATACTCACCCTTTTACTTTTGAAGTAGTTCTGAATCAGAGGCAGTGAGTGTGCATTAGAGAGAGAGAGAGAGAGAGCGAGAGAAAGATAACTTGCATATTGAGTCTTTATTAGACGTACAGTACAGTCTAAATTCTAAGACAACTGATGCAGTTTTCTTACTTATCAATGGAGACCGTCACCTTCATAGCATGGTTGAGTTCAGGAACTTTGTACAAGAATCTGCAGTGATGATATAAAAACGTGGTTAAATAGAGTCACAAAAGTTGTTGCCCCATCCTTAAAAATCCATTAAAGTTTGTTAACGATTCGCTAATCAAACCCGCAACCTCTGCTGCGCTAATGGAATGCTCTGCTACTTGCGGTATAATGTGTAATTCTGACCTGGCTTTGACTGAAAACTGGACACACGTGCGCAGGACTAGTGGGCCTCGACCCTGCGGCATGGTTGGCTGCGACTCCACTACAAATGCGCTGGAAAACACGCATTAATTATGCAACATGCGCATGTGAAGATCAACGCTATATTAGATGCGTTGCATGTGTTTGAATGTACCTCTTCAGCAGGTGGGTCAGTACAGCGTCAGTTCTTGCCCTCAAAGGGGGTTTTTGGGCCAGGAACGGGTCGTTATTGTAGGACATCTTCTCGCCCAGCTCATCAAGTTTCTGCAGGAACTTCATCAGTAGGAACATGCAGTCAATCATCTGAGTAAACCTGCAAAGAACCATGAAGAACTTGAAGAAACAGATTCCAATGAGGTTCTTCAGACCAGGCTGGCATGGAATTAACCGAGTTACCATTTCTCCAACTGATCCAGATTTGTATCGTCTGGAGCACCAATGCAGGACTTCTGTTGTCTCCGCTTCCAGTCCACCAGTTCCTCGTCTATAAGCACAGTGCTCAGACAATCAGCAGAGTCCAGTGTTGTTGAGATATCAGACAGGAAGGTCTGAGCGAAAGACAGAGCAAAAACGTCAACGGTGAAGGAAACGTTTTAACGTTTTAAACGTTTTAACCAGAGGAAATATTCCTACCCTTCTGGACTTGTCAAGCACTCCAAGCATGTTCTGAAGACTCTGTTCTTGCATCTTCTTCTCCTCTTCTGTGCAAGCTAAAAACACACAGACGTAAACACACCAAAGACAGACGTCAGCTGGAGAACCTCAAGCAACGGGATGAGAAGATAGAAGCTCGTGAAAAAGTGCCTCACAGTCCATTTTGTACGTCTGATATTTAAAATCAAACTCATCCTGCTGTTCTTCTAAACATCTTATGTAGTGCTCCATCACCTGCCAAAAGAAGCAACAATTCATTCTCCTGAAACACAAACATTACAAATAAACACAAACACACAACTAAACACACACACACCTCTACTTTGGCTCTGAGCCCTTTCAAATCCTTTTCGAATTTTCTCTGGTTCTCCAGCTCCATCGCAGCCGGCTGAACCTTCAGCGTCTGAACCTGAGACGGCGAATCAGAAGTTCAAGTTGACAATAAAACTGAGATTAATCCTGATGATGAAGAGGCCTTTAGCTCCTTACTTGCTGTGCCAGCTCTGCTTCATTTAAGATCTCCTTCTCCTTCGTCAGAAACCAGTAGATGATAGCAGCTAGATTATAAGGTTCCTCCTGAAACTTCTGCAAACCGCCAAAATCGCTCTATCACCACAGAGTTCACACTGACTGCCACGTCAAAAAAACTCGAGGAAAAGTGACAACTGACCTGAAAACTTTGTTTGTATCGTCTGAAATTGCGCTGCAACAAGAAACTCTCTTTGTCTTGAGCAAAACGACTAAACTGGTTATCCAGATTTTCCAATAGCACCTGGAAGAGGAGCACGGCCTGGGACGGATCCCGAGAGGCGCGTTCCCTACGGCACACGCAAACAAACGGGACACATTACGCTAACACCAAACATCAAATCTGTGCATTAACGCTTGCAACGTTAACAGCCTTATAAACCTGCTGCAACCTGTTATGTTAGGAAATATAATCAAACAACAACGTTTACTGAACGTTTAACTACTTTGTTTATTTGGAAAAACTAGAAGAAATATTAACTGTAGCTCAATGGTTGAACGTTGCATTAGCAGCGCAAAGGTTGTGGGTTCAATTCTGATCTATGCGTTGAATGCACATCCAAACCTGACAGTACAGGTGAAACTGGTTTCCAGACACTCACCAGTCTTCTCCTTCAATCCAGTGAGACAGATAATGTCTCACTTCCATTGGGAACTCATCGCCGTTGTACAGGTCAAAAACTCTCTGCAGATACACCGGATCCAACAACTGCAGCTGTTCCCACTGGGCCATCCTGCACCCGGAACCCAAGAACCATAATGAACGGTGAACGGTGTGTGTGAACGGAACTGCATGTGATTAATGTGACACCTGATATAACGGCATGTTAGGCCTCTTACAGTGTCTTACAATGCAGTGGTTTCCTAACTAACAGGTTTGGGTTTTGAGAACGTTTCCGCTAAGCAACATAAACGTTTCAAATGTTTTTAAAAGGTTTTTTTTAGATGTCGTATTAACGTTATTGCGTGTTATACTTCAAACACGTTTTTGATATGCATAATATAAAACGTTACAGCAGGGTTGCTTTTCGACAACGTTAAGAGAACCTCTATAAAACGTTAGCCAACGTTTTGAGAACGTCCCTGTTAGCTGCGACGCCCCCAAAACGGTGGAAACATTGAGTCAAAGGTGTCGGTTCTGCTCCGTTCATCGCCATGTGTCTGTCAGTTCATATAACACTGCAGATTTCACGCCATGCAACAACAAACACGCTGTAAACAAACACGACAAACTCACTTAACAACCAGCAGAAAACGAGTCACGTGCGTTTCTGCTCCAATTCATTCACAGGATCACATCACAACATCACATCACACC
>JBAJNP010009613.1:0-17789 GCA_036877545.1 Yasuhikotakia modesta | reverse complement strand
TGGATCAATGCGTTCAGATGTTTGTTCCTCTTTCCAACATGTGTTTATTCCTAATTTAATGGAGATATAAATATAGACTATACAAAATCATTGTATGTAAATTAACATTTATCCAAAGACGTTTGTTTTGCACTTTAATAATTATCCATAACGCATCCCTGTATTACATACATTATGGCTTTGCATAGGATGTATTTACACAGTTGCCACGAAAACGTAGTTTTCCTTCCTGAAACCGTGGGATAGAAATGACAGTATTAATGATTTAGCTTGTTTTAGACTTTGTGTTTTAAGGGTAAAATCTGTTTAAATCACAGCAGTGAAACAGCTTCAGATAAGACTGGACATGGCTGGGATATCTGAGCAATTAAGATGAGCTGTTGTTTGGAATAAACATTAAAAATTTCAGACATCAGATCTCATTCAAATACTCTTGCATAATGTTTAATCCAGGCAGATGTTTTCAGATGATAACATGTTTTTCAATATAAATTAAGTACATTACCAAATATTATTTGATTTGAATATAGATATTATTATATTTTAAAATATGATGTAATTTGATATATAGATCTCAGATATTTTAATTCACATTCATTCATATCAAAACTTTTCTGTCATAACATGAAGTAACAGTTATGCTCTTATTTCTGACAGATTCCTGCAACGTTTACTCCTCACAACATTTACTTACATCTCAGTCGTTTCCTGCCGGTGCTGGGAATCAAACTTTTCAACCTTTGGGTTACAAATCCGACTCGCCAACCGTGGAAATTATGACAATGACAATTGATGAGTGAAATGATTCACAATAATTAACAAAATGTATAAACTGTGATTGGCAAGAGATGAGTGAGTGCATTTCTTTACCTGACACAAACTGATTATTTATTCAAGAACAATCATTACTTACACAAAAAATATCAAACACACCTTAAATAAAACAAGTGGAATCCTCTTTTTCCGAAAACCATCACCTGAATACCAATTATTCAACTGAATATTTAACGTTCTGTCAACAGTTACTCACCCATCTACTCTTTACAATTTAGTCCCATATTATTCGATCCCAAATAACTTTCTTCAGTGGAGCACAAAAGAAGATTGGATAGAATGTTAGTAACTTACAGTCTTTGTTCATTCATTCCTCAAACTTTTTTTTGTGTTCTAATGAAGATCATACAGGTGAGAAAATGATAACAGATTTATATTTATGACAAAACTGCACACTCAAACGTCTACGCTTGTTCAATCTCCACAAGAACTCCGTCACAATCTTTAGGGTGGAGGAACATCACAGGTTTGCCGTGAGCTCCTATCCGTGGCTCCGGGGACAGCAGTCTGATATTCTTTGCCTTTAAATCGGCGATTGCTGCATTGATATCATCAACCTGCAACGAACATCTATATTTATTTAACACAGTTCATGTCAGTATTCTGACACACAGCAAACTGACTGCTTTAGTCTGACAAAAAACACCTTTTAAATAAACTTTAGATTTCTCTGGGCAAATGTATTAGGAACTACATGTTTGGCCACCTGTTGTCATTTATTACTGGGGGATTGTAAATGCAAAAATGCACAGATAAGGTGGTTTAGAGCATTCTGGTTTTTAATATTACTGTCTGATGTGGATGAAATATAATTGCTAGAAATATAAATGGGGAAAATCCAGTCTTTACCTCAATGCAGATGTGATGCATCCCTCCAGCCTTGTTCTTCTGCAGGAATCCAGCGATAGGGCTTTTCTCTCCCAGGGGATGCAGAAGCTCCAGTTTGGTGTTGCCCAGTTCCACAAACACAGTGTGCACGCCGTGCTCCGGGAGAGGCACGACTGCACTCACTTCTGCCCCCAACACATCGCGGTACAGTGCCGTGGCTTTCTCCAGGTCTGGTACCGCGATAGCCACATGATTCAGTCTGCCTAACTTCCACAATGACCGAGGGACACGTTGTCTGACGGGCACGGATAAAGACAACGACCTCACTGAAGGCAGCGTGTGTCCTGCACACCTCGACAGTCCTGCAACTGAAAGTTTGTTCCAGTAATGTCCATGCATTAAACCTTGTTATAAGGTATTACCGCAACCATGCCGGCTCTCAAATAATATTACATTGACATGTCATATGTCGTATGCAATTGCATGTTATGTACACTCAATAAAGTTATTTACTTGTCAAAAAGTGAACTGTTATTTACCCGCAACCTTCAGTATGGAAGCAGCCATCTTTGCAAACGTTGAATACAAAAAAAACTTTATTTAAAAAGATTGGCTATGTGCTTTGGTTACAGATGTTTAGACCTTAAAAAGTGTAAAATCATAATATTCTCTTTCGATAAGATAATGTATTTCTCTTTTAAGATAATAATATATTATCTTAAAAATTTTTATACTTATCAAGTATAAATCTTGATTTTATGATTGATGAATTACTGCCATAAACAGGAACAATACCTGCGGGGAAGTCAAATCTTATATAATAAATTAACGCGTTATTATTTAACACTACAAGCGTTACAATATTTTAATAGATAATGTATGAATATTGATTTTAAACTGAGAATAACTGGAGGTTAAGCGGAACGCATTGCAGCGTGTCGTGTTTCCGGGGGGCGTGTTTACGCAACTCACGCTGGATCCCATGTGTCGACGGTGATGGCGAACGGGGACGGCAAGAGCACGTTGGAAAGCTGTTTACAGCAATTAAACACGAACACAGCCCACCCTGATGTATTTCTCAGGTAAGCTGTTCATAGATCTATGTGGCTGTTGTGTTTATTCCGATGCCTTTGGTTGGTTTAAGTCGGAATTGTTGTTTTATAATGTACAGCTTGCCGAATCCCTTTAGGTCGCGCGTTTAGGTCTCACGGTGAGGCTGAATAAACCTGTATATTAATTACATTTATCTTTATAAATCAGTGTTCAAGATGCTCTGGCCACAGACTTCACGTCTCTTACCAAGACTCTGTACGATCTGCACAAGGCCCACGAGCCCGCAGGTTGCAGAGGAAGTCCTCTTGAGCAGCTGGTCATCGAGGACTTTGACGAGGAGCAAATCTGGCAGCAACTGGAGCTCCAGAACACGGCGCTGCTGACCCGGTTTGAAGATGCGGTTGAGCGAGCTGTGGAGGACGATGGCATGACGATCCTTGAAGACACTGAGGAAGAGGAGGAAAATGGTCTGGATGACGGTGAAGACCAGCTTTTGCAGGAGGAGAGTGTGGAGGAAGATGATGTGGATGATGATGAGGAGGAGGATGACAACGACGAAGAGGAGGAATTTAAACAGAGGCACAAACCATCTGAAGAAGACCACGAGGAGGAGGACGACGTCTCTGGCGAGGACTCGGATGTGGACTTTGATGTAGATAAATTTGAGAAGCAAGCCAAGCAGCAGAAACAGTCTGCTGGCAAGTTCTCACAACCTAACAGGACCGTGTCGGAAGTGGATGACAGGTTTTTTAAACTTTCAGAAATGGAGGCGTTTTTGGATGACATGGATAGAAAAGAGGGAAAGGAGAACATTGGGGAGGAAATAGATTACTTTCAGGACTTGCCAACAGATGAGGATGAAGATCTAACCTTTGACAAACCAGTAAAAAAACCCAAAAAGGTAAAGTAACATAACTAACAAAAACTGTATGTTTACATGATATTTCATTGATCCACTGGCTGCTGTTTACTGTAACCCAACATTTTTGTTTGCTGTTACAGACGAAAAGCTCCAGAAATGTGAAATACAAAGATTTCTTTGATCCTGTGGCTGGAGAACATGAGCAGACAGATCCAGATGAGAAAGAACCGGAATCAAATGATGAACATGATGGAGCAGAAGATGATGATGAGCTCGACCAGGAGGATGAAGAGGAAATGAATGAAGAAGATTTTGACATGGAGGAGTAAGTGTCTGTGCCAACATAATGTAGTCTTCCATCGTATTTTTTATTTGGAGATCTAATGCATTTCTACTTTTCTGCTTAGTGCTGACATTGACGATGGAGCCAGAGAAGCTCTGAGGAAGGTGACCTTTGACCTTCCTGACGACAGTGAGGGGGAAGACGTGGAGGACATTCTGGGGGGTAAAGCTAAAAATGTGCCCAAACCTGAGGCCAAGTCGTCATTTGAAAAGCGCCAGGAAAAGGTTTGGCTTTGTACTCATAAGAAATCCTTGTTTCTATTGAAGGTATTTGTTTTTCAATCTTCTGAAGTTCCCGTTTTGTGTTGTATGTGAATTCAAACAGATGGCTCAGAAGATTGAAGAACTGGAGCAAGCGGCGTTGTCCGAGAAGCCGTGGCAGCTGACAGGAGAGGTGACCGGTGAAACCCGACCAGAAAACAGCATGCTGGAGGAAGACGTGGCATTTGATTACACATCCAGGACCGGTGAGAGCTTCATCTGGATCTTCAAAGCAAGATGACAAGATCTTAATTTATATTGTGGATTAATTGGTTTCTTTCTTCAGCTCCTGCCATCACAGAAGAAACTACGTTACAGCTGGAGGAAATAATCAAGCAGAGGATCAAAGATCAGGTGTGTTTCAACTGTTCTCCAGGTTTTTGGAGAACATCTCTGAAGATCTGGTGGTGGAGAGGCTAATCATGTTTGTTTAACCTGTCAGGTGTGGGACGATGTTGTACGGAAAGAGAAGCCCAAAGAAGAGGTGTTTGAGTATAAGAAGAGACTTACTCTGGACCATGAGAAGAGCAAGCTGAGTCTGGCTGAGGTTTATGAGCAGGAGTTTCTCAAACAGACACAGGTGAGCCCAGTCTGGTTTTTTTTTAACAAGAGACTGTCTTCAATTTGAGATTGAGTTTTTATATCTTGTTGTGGGTTGCAGGAAAAACAGGAAGAAGAGGAGAATCCAGCACATGTAGAAATCCAGAAACTTATGGACTCGCTTTTCCTTAAACTGGATGCGCTGTCCAATTTCTACTTCACACCAAAACCAGTGAGTTTTCATTTCTTTCTTGTGTCCCACAGTGTGACTGTTTTCTGTCCACTGTGTTCTTGTGTTGGAGGGGGCGTGGCTTTGGAGAGGGTGAGGTCTTATGCTTTTTATTAAAAGATGTTTGAACTCTTCTGTTTAGCATATTCCTGAGGTGAAAGTGGTTTCCAACTTGCCTTCGATCGCTGTGGAGGAGGTTGCACCAGTCAACACCAGCGACGCCACTCTGCTGGCTCCTGAAGAAGTCAAGGTTCGTTCAGCTTGTCCTGCATTGGTCCACTTCCAGTTTAAATCTAGTCATCTGCTGATCTTGAACTGCAAGTGTTCAGGAGAGCATTGCCAATACTGCAATTAACTTTCAGAACCTTAATCCCAAATTTTATTTCTTGACCTCAGGAGAAGAATAAGGCTGGAGATCTTCTGGGAGAGACGGAGAAAACGAGCACGGATAAGAAGCGAGAGAGGAGAAAGAAGAAGAAACTGAAGCGTCTGAAGATTCATGAGCGTGAGAAGAGGCAGAAACTCAGAGAGGCTCAGGGTGGAGAAAACAACAACAACAAGAAGAAGAGCAAAGCTGAAGTTGAGAAGACCCTCAAGAAACTTACTAAAGGAGGAAAAGCCAAAGTTCTGACGGTTAGTACCTGTAATGGACATTCATGATAGCAGCAAAGCTATGGGAAAAACCTGACCTGCTTTGTATCTGACCTTCACAGTGTCTACGTTCACACATATTTTTGATGCATTCTCACATTTCTTCTTCTTTTCAACAGAACGATGGGATGGATAAGGCTCTTCGTTCCTCTCAGGCCTTCTTCTCACAACTACAAGACCAAGTCAAGACCCAAATCAAGGGTTCTAAGGACCAGACAGCAAAGAAGAAACAAAAAGTGATTTCTGTGAACAAGCTAAAATTATAACATTTACATGTCATTCGTCGTATGTACAGTTTTTCCTCTCCACAGAATAAAGCAGTGATTTATCTTGTCATTTTTATTAAAATACAGCTTTAAAGTCCTGTATCTGTGTCTCTGATTATTTATCTGTTAATTTAACATTAAAGCTGCAATCCTAACAGTCTCTCTACTGCCATCTCTGTTTGAAACACAAAATTGCAGGCTTCTTTACATACGTTTATGAACTTTTCATTTATTTTGTTGAAGTTAACAGCTTAAAATATAAATCATTGTTATAAACTTATTGTTGGGAATTTTGGGGATTGTGTTTAACACTCATCTGTTGTAATCAATAAATGATTTGATTAACCTAAAGTCACAGATCGCAGCTTTAAACTGGTGTTATGCAAGATGCATTCATTTTGTCTAGTAGCACTAGTTGGTCAGAAGAGGGTGTCACTACTAGAATGTTCTCTGTTTATCTTACGATGGCTAAAGTTTAGACTATGTTCACTTTAGTAGATGTAGTTTTTCTGCAAATAGTGAGTCTTCTACTTCTAAAGAATGCTTTCATTAGTTTCTAAGCTTCAAATTTAACATGTTGAAGAGATAAAGAATAGGACATCGGATGAAGGTGGCAGTTCTCTTTATTTGCATGAAGTTGTTAAGCACTACATTTTGCATGTTGCCTCAACGGAAGGCTCCCCTGAGTTCACAACCATAACCACAGAGGAAATCGAGACACTCTCAAGTCTTCCGCAGACCTAACTGGCCACTAACTTTCACACTCATCTTTGAAAACAGCAAATGCTGTTCTGCTAACACACCAGTTCACAAACTGCGCAGGTGGGTTTTATTTTTACTAAAGAGAGAACAGTCACACTGCAATTCAAAGCAAGGCACAGAAGATCTGAACAATGTCCCTCTTTCATTTTCTTTGCATAACTGAATAAATATCAGTGCTGTTTGATTAATCAAACCGCGTCATGGAAAGACAACCGGTTTTCCTACAATTGACAGCATTAGTGGTCACACACTCACACACACAGTGCATTTCTTCAAACTAGCTAAAGGGTTTTAAATCAACAACAAAGGTTTGTACCAATTTTATGAAAAACAACATTTACTTTTGTAAAACTGTACAAAAGAAATAGTTCTTTTGAACTTCTGAAAGCAAAAGTTCACAGGTACTGCAATTTATTAGCACATTACAGACACTCAAACTGTCAACACACAACATACATCTCCGCTTCATCCAATCAGCCAGCTGACCGGCTCAACCAGCCTTAACCAGCATGAAATGGGATAACATGCTGGGATCCAGCCAGCCTTACAAACATCCACATGTGCAGTTATTGCTAGCTAGCGAAGTGAAACTGGTAAACCCTGTTATTTCCTATATCAAGTTTTCACAATTTTGGTTATTCATTTTAATAAAGCTAACTACAGTTACACCTTTCCAGAAGGTTAATAAATCTGAAACAATGTTAGGTCATAAAAACAAAATATACACACTTTTTCTACCATAGATTTAAGTTAAGAGTTCTATTTTCTTTCCCCCCTAATGCCACAAGCTCCAAAGATTCAACATTATTTAAACAAAAGCAAAACAGGTCCACACAGACCGTGTAAAACAAATTATAACAATCCTAAATCTGAAAAATGTGCAACTGGAGCTACTGTATATACCATGTGCAAAAACACACACCAACAACCGAGAATTCACAAAACTGTCTGAGTAACACACAGCACTAGATCTTCAGGCATCTTCATGTTTGCCCTCTGCCAAGCGGTACCTCAGAACGTTTCTTGAGCCAGTGTCTCTGTAGAGATCCAAATCTTGGCTCCGTTGAGGAACTTGCTAAGAGGAGACCCCAAGATACCGGGGCGACACAGGTTACCCACAGGAGAGAAAGGAAACGAAGAGCTGAGGTACTCTGGGAGAGAAGACGACTGCTGAGGGGTGGAGGCTGCCCTAAAGTACATTTTGCTGTCCCCCACGTGAGGGTTTTTGAGGGTTCCTCCTGCCCCTTTATACTGCCTCAGCTGGTTCTGGAGCGTCTCAATCTCATCCGTAAGAACGGAGAGTTTATGGAAGGCGGTGATGGGGCCACCCTGAGGAATTTGAACCTCGGGGACCCAGCGGAGAAAATACAGCTTCCAGAGGGAGAGGTGAGACGGCAGGAGCTGGGGAAGCAGAAGGCCCTGCGGGTCGATGGGACGGGTGCACCAGTCCCGTATGAAGCGCTCCGAGGGGGTCTCCAGTTGCTCCCGGGCCAGATCGGAACGGAGCCGCAGCACAAGGGAATTCCGTCGTATCAGGGTGTCATGATGTGCGAACGATCCGTTTCGCAGGGCGGAGGGCAACCCTCGCAGAGTGGAGCTGTAGGTTTTCTGAGGAAGAAACAGGAAATAACAGTCATTAACTTCCTGTCATTCAAACTTATATATCACTTGGTCTGGGTTGCAGCCCTGCAGAGATGAACACCTCACCTTGCTTTGCCTGTGTGTGAATGTTTTCACTGTTCCGTTCTGCACACAGGTGGCAATCTTTCCCACGTACAGAGGATTGTTAAACAGGGTCTGATCTTTAGGGCTGAACTGCTGAGACCAGTCCCACACGGGGGGGAAGTGGAGGGCTTGTTCCTGTCCCAGGTGAATGCTCTTACTGCTAGCAAAATCCTAAAGACATGAGAGGCAATGAAGTTAAAGCGGAGAGATAAAAACAATGTCAGGATATTGATGTATCCTATTATAACATCATTCCAGTTCTGAATGGCCCACAGGTAATGAAAAATGCTCCAATAAATCAGGTAATTATTATAACAGCTGCAGTAATAAATCTGATGTAATAAATGCACATCTGTGACACTATAATTGAATTGTATTTTACTTGTGGCAAGTTGATATTAAAGCCATTTCTAAGAACGATAAAATTAAATAAATAATAAACCATGTTACTTTGACAATTTTTTATAAAAGCATTTATTCAACTATAAATCCTATTTACACACATAATAACAGGAATGAATCAGGAAATCAACAAACCCTGCTGTGCTCTGCTCTTTGTCTTGGGCAGTTGAATAGGAAAGTACTGAAGACAGGAAGCCACATACTGTCCCCCAGAACAGTCAGATAGATATCAGTAAACTCAAACGCTGCTGGATATTGATTCCACAGCTGCCAGACGCAGTCCAGAAACAGCAGAAACACCGGAGACTGCAGAGAGAGAACAGCAACAACAACAACAGTGTCACTACCGCAATGCACTCTGAACACGCACACATATATGAAGACTCAGAGAAATCAGACTGTGATGTGTGTTGAAGCTACAGTACCTCCTCTTTGTCATTCTTCTTCAGATGGTTGCAGCGGTCCAAAAAACGATGGCCAGCCATCACCCACTCCTTCTGGACCAGACCCTGGAAGCCCTGAAGACTCCTGCAGTGAGGATCACACATCAGCTGCACCAGACAGGAAATCACACAGCTTAGGTCCCGATCTTCCTTCTCTGTACACACACACACATTTCCAAAAATAATCAATTTTAACAAACCATAGGACACACATCCTGTCTGTAGACATTTAAGTAAATAACTAATACATTTTCATTTAATTCACAACAGGTTGATGCAACCGTATCTTACCTAGAAGTATGACAGAGACCTGTCTTCTGTCCAGCATGTAGACGACCTCGGCTGCATGTCGTAAAAACATCCTGCGACAACACAAGAAACACCACATGCCACATCATACCACAGAAGCTAGAGCTCAGAACACAGACAAACAGAACCATCATTCGTGTATCTAAAAACTCAAAAACAGGCTGATGATGTCATACCTGACATACTCCATCCATCTCGAGTTTTCTAGAGAAGAAAACCACTTCTCCTCAGACTCCTCAAAGGGTTCTTCACACAAATAAACCAAAGACAAAAAAACAGAAGATCACTGCATCACAGAAGACAATAAGGTGGAGAAAACAACTGTCATGTTTTTAGTGGCTCCAAAGGCACAACTGTGTATAACACTAAGAAGTCCGTAAACATTTGGCTAATCTTGGCCCTACTGTTAGCCTGGTAAGCTTGACTTGTGAGCAGTCAACGCTCACAGGGAACATTAGCGAGTACTGCTAAGCAATCATGTTTTTTTAACAAGGTCCTGGTTTACCTATAACACAGATCTGTCTCAGTTTCTGGAGAGCGGTTTGGATATCCTGAATGTTGGGGAGGTTTTTGTCCAGGTCTGATTTGAAGACGTCACTGCGCAGCGGGTGACTTTTAGTTATGGCATTGGAAATTCTGCAAAAATCACACAAGATGTTTCTTTGAACTTTCAACCTAAACATCACAAACTGGTGATATATTTGTGATGAATACAGCATGTGACTGTCTGGATCAGGTAATCTTATAGAGATGCTGTGCCAAAAGATAAAGAAAATAAGCAGGCAGGCATTAAAAGAGAGTTAACAGAAAGACACAATGGAATATAATTGTTACATTATCAGATGATTAGATCAATGTAATCTGCTGTTTTACAATAGTCTGGTTATTGATTCATTAACTGAGATCAAACTGAGATCAGCCTCTTTCTCATAAATCTCTGAGATAACTCTGAGATCTCAGTGTCATACCTCTGCTCCACTTTCCTCTGTTGCTGCGGGTCACTGATGTTAGACATCCGGATCAAAGCACTGCCACTGGAGTGATTCCAGCACCACATCTACAACACAGACACACACACACACACACACTTTTAACCATAACAAATAATGTTTCTGGAAAGAGTTTCTTGCCTTCTGCAAAAATGTTTGATCATGACACTGATGGAAATGTATTAGAGTAAAACACACTGAGATGGTAATAGTGGTTTGTAGACTTTCTGTCTTATCATTCCAAAAGCAATAATCCGGCCCGGTTTTTAGCACTCACCGGGATTCGCTGAGAGTTAAAGCAGCAGGCGAACTGCTTCAGATCCTGATCCGCCAGTGACGCCGGAACCACAAAGAACTCTGGGAGACTGCAGACAGGAACACATGCTAACAGTCTCTGACATGATCACTGTCAAGTGTAAACAAACAGGATGGAGACGCCCCAATAAACCCTGTGAAGCTGTTGCTTCCTGGTGATTGTTATAAACACACTAACCCGCTGCTGAATTATGTGTGTGGAGTGAAATGAGTGCTTTCACATAAACCTCCCATTATTAAATCACTTACCTCCGCTCAACCCATTATATCATTTACTGGCATGATTAATTCACACATCAAGTTAATAATACTGTCTTATGTTAAAGAATTACACAACTTTATAGTTAAAGCTGCAATCAGACTTTTTGGGTTAAAAAAAAGTGAATTTAAAGTTATTGCTTTTTGAATAAAAATAATCACACTTTAATGGACTTGCTAACAGATTATTATAACAGTTTACCGTACCTGAAATCCACAACTAACAAATTTTAGCTATTGGATTTGCTGGGAAATGTAAGCATATCAATTGGCTTCATTTGACTACGAAATGCAATGTTGTGTTTCAAACAGAGAGGGTGAGAGAGAGGCAAAAGTTACAGACTGCAGCTTTAAACTATTTATGTGATTATCCTAAACACAACAACTCTTGTGTCCACGGCTACATGAAGGTTATGAGACTAACATGCAACTGTGCAACAGATGCACTGACCTGGGTGAGATGAAATAACCTTGATTGATGGTGCAAACTCTCCATTCTGAAGCTCCGGTGCGTTTGATCTCTCTGTCCCAGTCAGAGGAGGAGTCAAAGAGAGGGGTCTGCAGCCCCCCGCCAGGGTCTACACCATTCACCTGCTCATCTGAACACAACACAGTACAACAAACACATGCTTCTGTTTTACACTGAAAACACTAAGCAGATTTAATCAACTACAGTTATATTTTGAAAGAAAAATTAGCCAATTTTTGTTTATCTGCCAATTTATGGCCAATTTAAATTGTGTCATTTCTTAAACGTACCTAGCTCAAAAACGTGGCTAGCTCAATAACAGCAACCAAATAAATCCTAATACAAGTCAGAACTGGGCCTCTGTCAACACAAACCCACCAAATTCCCTGGAAAGTTTTCTCATGTTTCGACATGCATGAACGCTGAAAGCATAAAACTCCTGACTCACATGGATGTTTTCATACCTGATGATCCGTGGTATCGTTTTCCGACGTATTCAAAGCCAAACAGCAGCTGTGGGTCGGCGGGGTGCGAGTAGTGAGCGATGGCCAGACACACCTGTGAGGGAAACATCAAACCATCACATGACTGCATCTGAATGACCTTTACTGAACGTCCTACAGTGAATACCTCAGGTGACAGAAGTGTCATATAATTAAAGACAAATTCCCTACAGCTCTCAGCTCTCAACATTTTAACTAACAGCGCTGCCGGTGTTCATTTTTCCACTTTTGAATACCAAGTGACAGATGTAGTGAACACACATTTAAAAATCTTCAAAAATTGCCAGAAATGTTCTGTCCTTTTTCATGAACTCTCATTGGGACTGCCTGTGTTTTATTTATTTATATTATTATGCACTTTTACGCACAAAAATTACAACCATAATACAAACATGAGGCGTGTGTTTCAAAGGCCGTCAGAGAAAGACACTTCACTTGCCCTTCACGTAAACTCTGCAGCTGAGCGTTCACCCGCATGAAAAACAAAAGCATCAGAGAAGCTCCAGAGCAAAACTTCAGGATAAATGTGTTCGCATGCTAAGTGCTCAGAAACTGAGTCACGCTCAAAGGGCTTTTTGTTCCCGGTTTTCCACTCACTCTTTCTTCACATATTCCCAGAAGCTGGAAAACGGTCTATAATAAACTCTGGTACTTTTTCCCACCTCCTCCTTTTCTCTTACTCTTCACAAATCTCCTTCCCTGGTGCCCCTAGTTTAGACACTGTGGCTCAGAGCATTTGGTGAAATAACAGCAGGTGAAATTTTCCCTCTCCAAGCGGATTCAATCGTACATTTTCCCATTACAGAAGGGAAAACTCCCTTTTCCTCTTTTGAAAACATAAACAGGTTTAAATGCCGCCTTGTAAGAATCTGATGACTAATCAGTGACTAACAATCATTCCATGGATATTGTGGAAACCGTTCGTTTGCTATGAGCCATGCTACAGGAATGACCAATCAGGACCTGTTATGCTATAAGAATGATGGACTGGAGTCTATACTCCATTTCTGACAGCCATTGAGTCACAATGGCACAATGTGCAATGTTCTTTTATACAATGTTCCACATTGCCGGCAACAGCCGCAGTTGTGTAGCAACAGGATGAGGTTGTAGGCCAGCGTGAGTCAAAGAGCTTGAAGTTTATTGCATGATCAGCTTGAAGAGTTAACGTTTATCCAAAAAAAACAAGGAGGTTAATTCTGGTTGTAAACCAACAAAAACAGATTTTGTCAGATATTTTAGATCAGACATGGGTCACAATGGTTAACAAGTCATCAAACACAAAACTACAACCCGCAACCCATTTAAGACGTCACCAAATTTAAAACACATCATTCTTTCACTCTGTTACTCTCCAACCAGCTGTGTTTGTAACAACAGCAACTGAAGCTGAAATTAGTCTAATTATTCACCACTTCCTTAAGACCAATGAGTCAACTAGTTGATAGTCAACTAAGCAACCCACCCACTAGCTGATTTTACAAAGATGTGAGTTAGAGAAGACAGGAAATGAGCTGGGATGAGGATAAAACAGGATTTGTATATATGCCATAGATGCCACTCTCTGATTTTAGTAACATATATTTGAAATGTACACATACTAATTCAAAAGGGGCTGTTTATGTCCCACATGTGCCCAATACAGGAACAGAAAAATGTCCAAACAGAAACACAGCTCATAACAAACATGCTGTGGATTCAGTGTCAGGGTGGATAAAAGTTACTGGGTCTGGGTGGAGTCAAACTATAATCCCCCCATCCTACAAGCTTTTATTAAGGAAGAGAGACAGACGAGAGAACCGCCTTGTCTTGTTCTTCCTGAAACACCACAAGCCTGAACTTCTAGCTAAAGATTCTTCACCGTTTTGGCTTAAGCAACAAAATGCGCTGAAGGCTAAATATTTAAAGATAACGGAATATCGAAACCAAACACAAATCAAAATCAACACAAGAATTTCTACCTCCGCTTCATTCCAGGGTGGGACGCAAATACATGCTGGAATTCCTCAGACTTATTTGTCAACAATTTCTGAGGAAAGACAGTCAGACTTCATACGGGGAGGTTTAGTCAAAGCCATTAGCTTTTAATCTACTTAGACTCCAAGTTCCACAATCGCTCGGAACACAGAAGTGTGGGAGAACGTGGAACCGTGTTTGGGTGCATAAAACTGTGGGGTAGGTTTCATATGCATACGTGTATCCATCACCTTTTTGGCGCTCTCTGGTCCCGCCTCATCAAAACGGAAGCGGATGACGCGGAAGTCTTTGCAGTAGAGGATGAGTTCGGTGGGGTTAAACTTCAGCTTCTGATTGGATCCCAAAACCTTCTGTTTCCCCTTGGCATCATTCACTGGAAAGACACACAGACAAATAAGTTTAGGGCTCTTTCGGTCCTCTTGATGACAGGACATGATCAAAACAGCATTTGAATGTAACCATTGCTAGGCTACAGATCCACACACTCAAGACGTGATGCAAGAATGAATATATAATCTGTTTTTTGGTGTAATCTCATAAAATTCATTGATTGCCTCACCTCTCCAATACTGAGAACTGTAAACAGAAAATATTTTAAATAAACATATATTTATAATTTATGCATGTATGAGAATGAATAAAGTTAGTTCCCCAAAGTAAAATTCTGTCACCAAAGGAGCTAGTAAACATAGTACCTTTACAAGAGGAAAACTAATTATTTTTATAAGCGAGACCACTAGTTCTTTTTTAGAGTTCTGGAGAACTTGACACTTTAGATTTTACCAGAAGTTGAGTTCCTCTACTTAAATAAATCCACAAATTGACTAATAGTTGTTACCAGAGCAAAAATATATAATCAGACGGCTATTATTAGTACACAGACACTATTATGTCTCAGAACAGTAAACTCAGAAATAATGTTTTTTTAAAGTTTAATTTACGATTCTTATTAATTTAATTAGACAGCAGTAGTCCAATGCTGAAATTCTGTATAACACAATTTTGCAGCAGACAAGATCAAATTAAACTTTACTGATAAATATTTGTACTGCTTCTAATTTAAAGACTGGAGCTTCAAAGAAGACACTGTGTGTTTTTGCCAAGCCTGAATATATTATAGGGATCTTTGGTTGAAGCCACACAGCCGGACAGAATGATGCAGGCTTCATGTTTAGCACAGCAACACATGAGGGGCTAAGTCAGCAATGAGGGGAGTTCAAGGATCTAACACAAACAAGACCAATCGGGCCAGTCTGACTGAATAAGCTCATCTGGAGCTGTGCTGAAAACAGCCACCCGAACAGGTTCTGAAGTGCTGCACTTTCACAACTGACTGCACCTCTAGCAAAAAAAATCCAAACAAACAGGGTTACAATTATTTACTGCAGGCGAGTGATTCTTCCTGTTCACACAAATATTGTAGTAGCATGTGAAACTGGAAAAGACAAGAAGCAAGTTAGCAATGAATGGTCCAAGTTAAAGTCATACAAGCTTGTGAAAACAAACTCTTGAGCAATACAATTTTCTCTGGTTGAGCAAGAGAGAGGAACTAATTTCAGGCACCAAAGATGTGGAGACAGTGGGGAACCAAAAGCAGAACATATGAGAAGATATAAAGCTGGATAAGATCTGACCAATGAGAGGCCTCAAAACATGGACTCATGACTATTTAAAGCATTAAACCAACATCCGCTACAGTCAGCAGGCTGTTGGTCGGCAGGTGTTGGTGTTCAGGTGTGCAGAATATTACCTGTCACTACCTGCTCCAGGCAAGCCAGTGGAACATCATGTTCACCCAGGAGCCGGTGGGTGCACCGAGACCCCTTTAAATGAGAAACACCACATTAATATCATATTCAACTGCTGTCACATTCATGTAAATAATTCTGTTTATATTCCATTTTACAAACAAGTCTGTGCTTACCTGTTGTGGCAAAGAATTATGGGTAATGAAGGAAACCTTGAAGTTGGTACAGACGAGTTTCCCCCAGAAGTCATCTTGACAGTTTTCCCCTCCAAAGCATTTCCTCACAAAGTTTGCTTCATTCACGACTATCTCACCTGCGAAACATGAACAAGATTAAATTAACCAATCTAGGAACAGTGTGTGCTTAAACAAATAAGCACACACACACACACTTCACCTGAGACATAATCTTCTGTCTCTTTAACCGCAAACTGTGTGTGAGGCTGCAGTTATTAGCTAACATCTGTACATCTGTCTCTGGTTGAACTCGACAAACAGCACAAGATGCCAGTCACACACCCAAAGCTGAAATAAGGAAGCCCAAGTTTCGCTTAGTTCCAAACATAGCAACACATTTCCTCTCTTCACTCCACAAAACATCCAGACAGATCATGCATATAGAGATTTGCGTAAGTTGGGCGAGGATATTCACGTTTCTGAGTTGCTGTGCAGCTGTGAGAAATTTGTGTATAGAGTTGCTCTCCCTCACAGCTGCGACTGTTTCAGAGGTTACAGTGGGGCAGAATGAGACAAACAATTATTTCCGTTTGCATACAAGTGCTTTTGCATATATGGTTGAAACTCTTTTTCTTACAAAGTGTGTCACAGGCCACTAAAACACTCCAACAAAATCAATTAACTGATGACTAGGCATGCATGGAATTTGTTCCTGCCAAAAATCTGTGGAACACTTTGAATTTTCCACAGAACCTGCGCAGCTGTCATTTACAAAGTTCTGCAGGTCTTTTGCTGTTAGAAAGCTCTGTTATGATATATTTTGAGACACACCATGAATGTAGCCAAACAATGCTAGGCAACGCTAACTGAGGTTGTGCCTCCGATCTCCTCAATTGAGGTTGTGCTATTGAGGTTGATCTTCTCACCTGAGAATTAGCACTGAATGTGCTCAAGGATAAAGCTAACAATCACATCATGTCTATGGATTAAGCAGGGAGGACAGAAAACATACTGAATACTGAAGGACACCGTGTCCTTAAGGTCGGATCAAATTCGGTATAGGAATTCTCTCCTATTGCACTGTGCTACAGAAGTCACCTCAGAGTAACATAATAAGAGAGAGAGAGCCTGTGTGGGTTTGTAAAATGACACTGTTCTCAACAGCCATGTTTTGTTGAGATGGTCGGTCATCACTGGTCTGTGTGCTGGGAGCAGTGGAGAGTTTAAACACACCATTCAGTAGAATCTCAATCTGAATGGATACTTTCAACTCAAATGTCACTGCATACAATCCTCAGTGTAAGACAACGATGAACCATGAATCTTTTAGTTCCTACTGTCTGAAAGCCAGCAGTTAAAGGTTTTTATTCTTGTAGGTCATTTGCTTAGCATGCAGCATTTAAAAATAAAGACCACATGTGAACAAACTGTTTCCTGCAGTCTGAAAACCAATCATCAAACATGCCTGAAAGAGCTGAACAAAGTGTTAAAATGACAGAATTTAACTGTTGACGTATATATACACACTGATGAAGTAAGCAGTGCTCTCTGATCAGTGCCATGTTGAGATGACATGACCTTCAACCCTGTTACTTTAACTTTTCTGTCCTGTTATTCTGACAGACTTGATACTCTGGTGTTACATTGTTTCTCGAATAAGAATCAAGCCATAGGCACCGTTCAGTTGAAAACACAGGAGTAACAGTGTAATGGAGTCTGTTTTCATTTCGGTGTTGAATGTCTATTTTGGAAACAGGGCAGATCCGTGTCGTGCAGTTTAATTATAAGGAGTGAACGTCTGAAAGAGTTCACGCACAAACACCCACCCCGCTGCTGTCGGCTTTCTG
>JBAJNP010009612.1:0-17792 GCA_036877545.1 Yasuhikotakia modesta | reverse complement strand
TTTGGTGGACACCAGGACATCGTCCTGTATCTCATTACACGAGCGAAGTATTCAAACATCTGAAACATCACAGAAAACTCACTGTACTGATCATATCTGACCCTTGTGCCAAAGACAGTTTCTTTGCGATGCAATATCTGCAGGCAAAGAACTGAAAAACATCTTTCTGGTGATGCTGGGTTGGTACAATGCCCACACACGTTAAAAATGTTCAATGAGTTATTTATTGATTTCCATAGCTAAACACTCAGATCAAAACAATGCTAACATTTCCTACGAGGACACTGATGTATAGTCCTACATAGAACTACATTATGTACACAATCTCTCTTCTGTGTCTGTATGTCACATACATCAACTGTAATGCATTTAAAACAGACCCTGCAGTTACCATCATAAAGGTTTGAGTTCAGGATCTGTGGATGAATATGTCAGTTTGTCATCTGTTAAATTGACATTTAAACAAGCGGTTTCTGTCCCACGCATTAGCAGGTAACAGGAGAGCTGAACTTTTACACTCGTGTCATAGTATCGTGTCATAGTATCAGTATTGCTACTGGTTTGAGTTTCTGACACTGAAATCAACCACATTTTAGAGAAACCCTAATGTCTCTTTGACCTTTATTTCTATTTTGAGCTAATAACTAAATGTCACATTTTCCTCACATTTCAAGCCTAGTTTAAGCAGTATTCAGGGGTCGAGGTCGTCATTGGATCAGAACACAGAACCATTCATCTTAAAACCAGTGCCATCTCTGACTAGATGAGTTTGGACTTGAACATGGTGTGACTTTGAGAACTCTTTAAAGTCCGTATGAAATATGCATCACTTATACTTGAGATGTTTAAATATTGCACTGATGGCTGTTCTATGAGTTGTTGGTGTCGTACCAACTTTTAAAGATTCTATTTTTCTAAATGGAAAAAGTTTTCTTACTTTATGAAAGCTCCAGGCTGTTTTTCACTCATTCTGTGTGCAGGTGTTTATATGCCTGAGTTGAATTCCTGTATGTATAATTTTGTAACACACTCTGCATGACATGATGTCAGACATACGTGAGACTGTAGGAGCCGTGCTGGAAGATGACAGTGTCACCACTGTTATTCTGACATGGGAGAACATCAAGGAACGTGTTGAGAAATGTTGGAGCACATCTTCTCTGAAGTCTCATCCTCCTCTTTTCAGGGGGATGCTGCGTGATAAAACCAGTGTAACCGGATGTTGCACAATGCACAAGTCTTTACTTGATATTGCCATAACATTTATGACATGAGAGTAAGTTTCTTAGATTGAGATAAAAGTCAAATGACTGTGATTTGTATATTATTTGGACCAACATTTTTTATTCTTTTCTATTAGGAGATATCTGGAAAAGTCTCTCACAATGTGTGTTACATGAATTATTTTGTTGCGTTTTGTATTTGCAGTTTGTTTTTAAATGTTGTAAGTGGTCATGTTGTAAATATATTGCTTGCTGTATTTTGTGTTTTGTACATTTTTCATCATTAAATTGTGTGGTTATAAGAAACCCGCGTCTCAGGTAGTTGTGCAGCCATTCGTTTGCTCAATAGTTGCAGAAAGCACCTGAGATCCATGAATGGAGACAGCACAGAGGCACACAGCTAGCTTAAACGTGTCTCACAGATACATCTTACACAGTTTCCCGATGAAGAGACAGATATACTGACATAGGGCAGATGCAGAGACTGAGCATGTAGCTGTAAACTTCTGGTAAACACCAGTTTGGGTACAAAGAAATTAACTGTTGCCACAGCGTTTCATTAGGAGCGGAACAAACGCTTCCATCCAGCAAACATGTACTGCTGAATAACTAACTAACTAACCATGTTGTAAAGTTAAAGGTTTACATCCATTACAGTAAATCAGTGTTTGAATATGTGAAATATGCTCAGAGTTACAGCACTGAGCTCTCCTGCTTAATTGTTCTCTACTGGATAACATGTTCTCTCAAAGTTCTCAAAATAATCTTGCAGTACTGTTGGTAGATCTAGTTTAATGTTATAAATCAAAAATATCAAAAACTTTATTTTTAAATAGTGGGACATTTAAAAAAAATTGAGTGATGTTCTTACAACCAGTCTGTAAGGAAAAAAGGTATGTTTTTTGTTACCCCCAAAACGTTAGGGAAACATTCTTACAACCTAAAACTGTTAGCTGGGATGCTTTTAAAAACCACGTCTCAACATTATTTTGAACTTTTGAATTACAGGCAAGTTGTCAGATGTTGGTATCTTTCTGTGAGAACAACAGTGTGACTCACATGAGATGATATAATGAGGACAGAAACAAATTCACTCAAATCTATTTTTGAGGAAATGACTGACACTGAATAGTGAGTGTAATAGTTTTAAAGCAGAATATTAAAGCAGTTATTCTGCAGCTATATGTTGATCAAAGCTTCAAAATGTTATTGTAGAAAAACGTGCCGTTCTCACAGCTGCAGTAAAACACTGACAACATACAGACCATGGATTTATTCCTGATCCACTGATGACATGTTTTAAATCACAGACATTTCTAATCCTTTGGGTTTAAATGTTACTAATAAATTAATTATAATAAAATAATAAATGGTTGAACTTCATTTTGTGTTCCAGTCAGCTGCTTGTGTTGTAATGCACCTTAAAATTGCATCACAGACCCACATTGCTCTGTAGCCCCCCATCAGCTGTTTACAAAACACACACACACACACACACACACACACACACACACACACACACACACACACACACACACACACACACACACACACACACACACACACACACACACACACACACACACACACACACACACACACACACACACAGCCTAACTTTTACCCCCTGCATTAACAGAAGACATGAGTGAGAGAGACAGGTGTGAGAGAGAAAGGAGTGAGAGAGAAAGGAGTGAGAGAGACAGGTGTGAGAAAGACAGGAGTGAGAGATACAGGAGAGAGAGAGACAGGAGTGAGAGAGACAGGAGAGAGAGAGACAGGTGGTCAGGCCGATCCTCACATGCCCTCTGCTCCTTTAACTTTCTTTCACTCTTTCACTGGTTTTGTGTGCAGCAGCTCGCAGTGACACGCCACCCCATTCACTCGCCCGATCCTCTCTCCTCTCCTCTTTTGTTCCTTCAGCTCAACTCTGTTCACTTCTATTCATTCTCCAGACGGCCTGCCATTGATGAGAAGCCCCTGCCTAAGTCACACAGCCGGACCCGGACCCCTCACACACACACACACACACAGATCAGCAGCTGCTATGGAAATGAGAGCGCGGCAGCATAGAATGGCAGCGAACACGAGATTCTTCACATGTAACTGAAAAACCAGTGGCCCGTATTTTTTACAAATTCACACACCTCCTTTCTTCTTCCCTCCTGTCGGTTTCCCACCCGTCCCCTCGCCTCTACACCTCCTCTCATGACGTCTTTCTCATTCAAATGTTTCACAGCATGGCCTGTAAGGGGTTCTGATCCAACTGTTCAGACCTGAGACAGTTGTGTGTTTATGTATGACGTGTGATGTGATTGTGACATGTTGTTTTTTCGATGATGTCCATACATTCATAAAACTGTTGGGGACATTATTATAGCAAAACTACTGTATGGCCTGTTTGTCATTCTAGAAATAAGACAGAAAATACAAAAACATATAGCAAAACAATAGCAAGAGGATTTACAATAAACATTTTTTTAGCACTGCAATAGCACGGTAGACTAAGGTAAATATAGAAAATAAAGTGAGCTAAATTTTTTAAAACTAGCATGTAATGTGTGTGTGTGTGTGTGTAGCGGGTGAGAATGGGGTGAACCCGGGGTCTTTTCTGGCAGACGGCTGAGGGGCACATGTGGTCTATAATGTGCAGCTATTTGTCTTATATGTGTGCATGGTGACCTGTTTGACATTGTGACATCTGCCTGACTGCCTGCACACAAAATAGTGCCCATATGGAGCCTTTAAATACTGACACACATCTCAGCCCAGAGTGTGTGTGTGTGAGTGTGTGTGTGTCTGAATGTGTGTAAGTCTGTAATTGTGTGTGTGAGTGTTTCGTTTTTAAGAATAAGTCCAGACACATTTGGCTGGAGTAACACGTCTGTGAGGTAACAGGTGGACAGGGCGACAGATTTTGTCAACGACACCTTGGACAGAAACGTTTCATGTAAGTTTCACTTCAGAAGGTACAGAGATCCAGCAGGAGTTTGTTACTCATGACTGTCACTGAATACGGGTGACAAAAATAAACAAAAGAACGATTACAATCAAATCAATCAATCATGACATCACAGTGAAGATGCTTCAGCTCCAGAGCGTTCAGCCCTGAGACGTGAACATCAGGGTTTTATCAGATCAGTTTTGGGTTAAAACATGTGAATTTGAGGTGAAGTTTACAGTGATGGTAACTTGTATGTGAGTGATGTTAAATGATGGATATAATCACTATGATGACATTAATCACAGATTTATTGAAATGTGTCTGTTCATGTATGTATGAATGTATGTCAGTCAGTAATAATGGAGGATTCAGTTGTAAGTGAAGCATCAGGGTTTGGAGAGCAGAGCTCAATGGAAGCTTTCATCAGCTACTCACCACCAGAGCTTTATCTTCATTGTTACCACCCACCCCAGTATAATGGCACTCAGTTAAAGGGATGGGTGGGGGGCCAGGGGGAGGGGGTAACAGAGTGAAAGTGGAGATTGGGGGAGGGACTCGTACACGGGGAGGAAGACCCCAAAGAGGGGGTGAATAATGACAGACCAAAGACCCAAACTACCAGCCATCATTATCACTGAACAGTGCAGGAATGTGTGTCATGCTTGGGTTAATAGAATGATTGACTGATGTATTGATTGATTGGTTGGTTGATAGACATCATGTTTATCTATGCTGCCCTCATCCGGTGTGTAATTCAGTGCAGATGTTAATGAGAGTTGTCATTATTTTGGGGGGTCATTCAGTGTGTTTGATACACATTGACCCAGCTGTCCAAAAACTCACTGTTTAGTCTCCATTAGTTTCTTTATTTCATGTATTATGTCCTTATTTCAGTGTAAACTGAGGATATGTGTGTATTAAACACATATTACACCCAAAGACTTATTTTACACTGTAGTTCTATAAAAACCTTAAATATCCCCAGAACCAGTTCTGCTGCACAAAAGGCTTTTTATAGGAAAGGGATTCCTAAACAGGTTCTGAAAGGTTCATCACAGCGATGCCATAAACTAACAATTTTTGGTTTTCCAAACACCAGTTAGTCTTATTTAGTCTAAGAAGCTGAAAAACAATTGTACCTTTTAAAGTCTTAACAAACCTTTCTCACTACACAGAGCTTTAACCCTATAAATGTTTTTATGGTACCACACAGTTACAATGGTTCCTTCCTCTGATGCTCTTTTGAGGCTGAAGGTTGTATGAGGAGGTAAGAACTGTACATCCCATTCATCTGACACAGATGGTCTGTAAGGATCCCAGTTTCAGCCGCTGTTAGGTCCCATTCCTGCAACAACTTAACAGATGTTATGACAACAGCGTCCCCTGGTGGTGTAGGAACTGTGTGACAATCCTTGTTGTGTAACACAGTCCCAAATGTGTAACAAAAGTGAGTAAATGTAACCAGAGGGTGAAAGTATGAGGCCAGTTATAATGTTGCATAAGTCAGTTACCTATTAAAACATCCTGTCATCTCAGGGCCAAACACTCATTATGTGACAACATCATGTTTTAATGCTTTAATGTAAAAACTTGTTTTGGAAAAGGGATTTAAGGTATGTCCCCATATAAACAACATGCCATGGCCTCAGAAAAAGCACCTTTAAATAATTAAATGTTATAAGCAGTTTTATATAGTTTGTTATAACGTTTGACCACTGGGGTTTGTGTGACACCAAATGTATTGTTTTGAGTTTGAACTGTTGGTGGCGCTGGAGGGTTTGAGAGAAGACAACAAATTATATCACAATGTCCCAAAATGTCATAACTGTTATATTCAGTTCTGTGGGAAATCTCAGATCAGATACTTAGATGCAACAGTTTGCTTCTGAACTATGAAAACATTGAACAGTGAAAAACATTCAGCTGGGAATCAGTTTTTTAAAACACACTCATAAAGGATCATGTTCTTCACGTTCAAAGTCTGACTGAGGTTCAGTAACACTCAACAACATACAAATAAAAAGTGCAAATGCCAAGATCATGCTGAGAGATGAAGCCGTCCCTGAAAACAAGCAACAGAGAAATCTGTGAAGCTGCTTGTGTCATACAGCTGTTAGTACAGAAGATTTTTAACATTTCTAAAACATCGTTCAGACACTTAGAGGAAGTAAATAAACTAAGGAAGTTAGTAGGAATAAATGTTGTCAGTGGTGCATATTAACACACAACACTGCACTAAACATGTGAAGATATTGCATAACATGGCACAACACGACACAGTTATGCAGGTTTTAATATGTGAAAACTATTTCTGTACAGAGACAGACTGAGTGTCAGACATATAATATATTCTGAGACACAATATTGGAGGGCTGCTGCAAAATGTGTTTAACTTAAAATGGCACAAGCAGTGACTGGTCACTACGAAACAACTCAATCTCATAAAAGACACTCTCCTCCTATTTTCCTACATTATAAGATGGAATTATTATAAGATCCCAAAGAAAGAAATTGAACATGACAATTAAAATAACACACAGTTTAATATTAAACAAGTTATGCTGATGCAAAACAAGATAAAATACAGCCCTGTTAGCCGTAAATACCTGTAACTGATGAACTGCAGGCAACACAGGGTCAACGTCACAAAAAAAACTTTGGTTAAAAATTAGGAGTCTTGTTAAGTGTCCATTTATCAGCATATTATAAAGACCTTAACACAAAACCTTTTCATAAAAACAAAACTAATTTGGCATTTAATTGTTTCGCATTGTCATTATGAGAGAACAATGCAAAATATTTGACTACAGACATGATACTAGAACACAAAACAGTATTTACTCTCTAAATGGAGCAAAAGTTGTTCAGTAACCATTAGTCAGCAGTAAAGCAAGTATTGACTAGTTACAGAAACTAACACGTTTCAAGTATGAAATTGCAGAAACACACAGAACTGAGAACTAAACAGCTTAACACAGTTTTAAAAGTCTCTAAAGAACGATAAACTCTTGAGGTTCTGTGCCAATTTCACAATTTAACTGTTCCAAATAAAACATTCATCTGTACTTGAGAAAAGGACGATGATTACAAAGCTTATATAAACTCTGGAACTGTATTAAATGCATATATTTGAGTCAAATCAATGGCTGTCTGTACAATTTAGATACATAATTATGTAATAGGATATGTAATTCAGATCAGTTCAGTAAATGACACATAATCAGCAAACATTCACATTAGACCTAAAATCATGATGTATTAACAGCCGTATGTGAAAAACATTATCTGATCGTGTAAATATGATATTCTCAACACAGACATTAATCATGGTAGTTAAATGTACTGGGTACTTTCAACAGAGCAGATCACCACATTTGATCTGGAGAGGTTACATTGCATCACACATCATGAGACACTTTGACCAGCTCCATGTTCTCGCTTTACTTCTCTGTGGCATTACAGAAACGATGCATTTACTGTCGATTAGTTCCCTTGAAATGGGCTTGAATCTCCTCCAGAGTTTTGCCTTTGGTCTCGGGGACGAAGAGAACCGTGAAGATGACGTTTAACGCACACAGAACCGAGAACATCCAGAACGTTCCTGCGCTGCTTATGAGATCCTGAAAAAGTGTCATCACACAATTTAAATGTGTATCGCTCTTAAAGCAACAAATGCACAAAACCACCTTTTCTTTTAAATCTGCAATAAGCAATTCAAGTAAACACTGTTGATATTTAAAAATCACTCCACCCCCCCAAATCTGCCCTAATAATCTTGTTAACTACCCAGTGAAGATGCTACACAAGTGAAAGACTCATATCTTAACACTCTTGTTTTTCTGTTGTGTTCCACCAACAAGTTTTGTTTTTTATCTCTTTCTGTTGTTGATCTGCTCATGTCTGTCTTATGCACTAAACTCTCTCTCCGCCCCAGACATGCCCCCTGCAATCTAGTGCTGACAGCTCACCATGATGTTGTGGAAGGTTTTAGTGACGATGAAAGCACAGGTCCAATTGGTCAGCACACACAAAGCACTGCCCAATCCCCTCGCCCGGGTAGGGAAGATCTCTGACATCACCAGCCACGGGGTGGGACCCCAACCGAGAGCAAACCCTGATAAACACAAACACTGATGAAAAACTGCTGTCACAGACACACACCACACACTCCCCACACACACGCTTCCTGCAGATTCAAAGAAAAACTCCACCATAAAAACAAACGTATGCGAGACTCTTTCACTAAAGCTTTGTGTTCCATGCTGCACCTCATCTCATCTGATGATTTACTGTGATAACAGACACATTTCCATTAACCTGTGATGAAGAGGCCCATGCTGGCCACCGCCAGCCAGGCCAGGTCTGTGTGGGGCTGCTGCGGCTCTGAAAGTGCACTCAGTAGTGAGGAGTTATCGTGCTTCATCACTGTCAGCTTGAAGTACACACCAAACACTGCCTCACTGACACACATCACGACCCCTAATGAGAAAAATGACAGATTCAAGATTTCTTTTTAAAGCTGATGGTATAAATGTTTCATTCTGACAAACGTGTGTCTGACCCGACAGGATCAGCAGAACTTTCCGTCCAGACCTGTCCATTACAAAAGCAGCGATGGCAGTGAAGACCACCTGAGTGCCGGCCACGATTACAGTGGCAACATCGCTGCTCTGAGACAGACGAGAGTAAGAGTCAGAAACACACAGCGAGGAATAAAAATCTCTGCAGGAGGATGCAGTCAGACTCACTCTGAAGTGAGCTTGTTCAAAGATGGTCTCTGCATAAAACATGATGGCATTGATGCCGGTGAACTGCTGGAACAGCATCATCACAACGCCCACTGCTAACGGCCTGTAAACACCAGGGTCCCTCAGATCAGCCAGACTGAAGCTTTGCTCCTGCAATCACACACACAGCAATGTTCTTAATAACACCACAACAAACTGTTCTGTTTTTATTTTCTTATGAAGTTTCACAGTGTTTATTATAAAATATTTATCTGTGCCGTATTTTTTAAAAATCATATATTGACTGTCCAATGGCCTGACAGTTTCTATCCTTCCAACTTTCAACAATCATAAGAAATTTATAAAGAATGAAATCAAGCCCTTAATCTTTTCCTTATTCCAGAACAGCTTTACAGACATGCATCAGCATAAAGAAACACAGACCATCATGACTGTCAGTAAATTTACAACTAGATCTATATAGTTACATTAGGTCTGATTGAAGCAACATATCTGTGATGTCACACCTCATTTTTGTATGCTTCCTCTATTCTGGCACATTCCCACTCCACTGGGGCCTCGGGACCCCTGAGGAAGCGCAGGACCCCCTCTGCCTCTCTCACCTTCCCCTGTGAGAGGAGGAAGCGCGGCGTCTCGGGCATGAAGCACATAAACACCAGCAGCAGGGTGGGAGGGATGGAGCAAGTGATCGCTAACCACCGCCAGTCCAAGAACAAACCTGGAACAGAAACGTGTGTGTGAGACGTTGTGAAAACTATCTATTTTCTATCTGGAAATGTACATTTTTTAACTTAAAGTGGCATAAATAATTAGTTTCACAGATGCACTAACAGTTCAAAGACGTTCAACTTTGTACCTGCAATATACGACCCCATAATGCCCGTCACCACCATAAGCTGCACACAGGACCCCATAGCCCCCCTCACGCGCTCATGAGCCATTTCTGAGATATACAGCTGCAGAAACACAGCAGGTTTAGTTAAAACATGATTCATATATTATTTGGTCAATTTTTGTCAACTTGGCAGATGCAACTAGCTGCTAGTTAAAATGCTAAACTAAATACTTACATAAACTAAACACTTTCTCTAAAAGCCCCTGTTGATAAACCAGTAACACTTACAGGCACCACAAGAGAAGTGACTCCACTGGCCAGTCCGGTCAGCACTCGGCCCACATACAACATCCAGCGGTTCTGAGCTGCAACGATGACAGTGAAACCAAAGATAAAGGGCACCGCACACACCATCAGGCTTAACTTTCGGCCAATCTTTTCCACAATCCATCCCCCCAGCAGACCCCCAACAGCAGCACCAATCGTCACCACAGACTGGAAGGCAGAGGACTGATGTTAGCACACCTTACTGCCAAACGGGCTCAGAAACACAGATGTCTTCACATACCCCGAACCAAGACGCCTCCTCTGAGCTGAGCTGCAGTCGGGGGTCCTGTACCCTGCACAGCTCTGGTATGGCAGGAGAGCTGTAGCCCAGCACAAACCCAAAACTGAGGGGTCCCAGAACTGCTGCAAACGTGGCCACGTACAGCTTCCCATTCCTGACTTTACTGGTGATGACAGCATTCAGGTTAAACTTTAGCTGTCTGTCATTACTGACAACATGTAGTAGAAGATAAAGATAAGCACGACCGTGTTGTTTGCATGAGTTTGAACTGAATGCAGTACTACGGCATACAGTGTTTTAATGTAAGGAGTGACACTTACTTCAGGTATGAGTCCTGCTCTGAGATTTGCTCATCGTTGACCAGAAGAGGTCTGCGCTCCTCGTCACCATCCATGTCTCACAAAGTTATAAATCAAGCCACATACAGACGATCAGCCCCGACGCTGTCGTACATCACAGCACAAACCACGAAGCTTCAGTCCTTCAGTCTCACGCAAGACAAACTTGCTGAAATGGCTGAAGCGGGTCTAATGCTCTCATTGTGATCAGCTGACGCGCGCGCTGCGATAATAAACTCACTTCCGGTCCGCCCTTCAAAATAAGAGCACGAGGATTAAGTTGAACATAAATAACACAAACATCAGTTTGTTGTGAACTATCATGATGTCTGTACAGTATGTATCAGATCACTGTACTTGAGTCTTGAGTAATATGGTAGGTAGTAATATGAGGTGGTAATAATATTTATTTATTAAATACATATACCACCAGCGTTTATCTCCTCATGAGCATCAATTATTTCCAGACGAGGGCGCAACTCTCCTTAAGTCCAGTTACAAAACCAGCCAGTCCATTAAAACACATCGTCTTGTTTTAAGCTTATAAACCTGAACTCACTTTATTATTCACTGTTTGTTCTTTGTTATTTTTATGATGAACTAGTATTGTGAGCGTTTATATTGTACGTTTATATTGACATTTGTAGTGACATTCCCTTGTTTTTGAACCATTTTACAGTTTTCCCTGTAAAACATCTCTTTCTCTCATTGAAACATGTGACAGTCATGAAAAGGTCAAACACACACTTTGGCCCATGCCTCACACAGCAGGACGTATCTTCATCTATCTGTGTTACAGGTAAGATTGATATGAAGGACCTGATTCAACAAACCCCCAGCAGCATGTAAGGACAGGTCTGGGGGTCCGTCTGAGATGAGGGTGGGGGTTCCTTCACCAGAGCCTCCATCAGACTCCATCTGCATCAGATTAGCTCTTGAGGAGAGTCAACCTGTGAGTTCATTTCAGTAATAATAAACACAAATGTTATTATTGTGATTCTAAAGCAGCTACAGGCACGTCTAATGTAAACACATGTATGGGTGATAAGTCACCTGTTCTCTGTGTGCTGAGCTCATGTTAACTGTGACAAAGGTGTATTTACCAACAGACCATATACAACCAACACACACATAACACACAACATCATCCAACACAAACATAATTATGACAAATTTGTATTTTTAATATTTCTTGCCTTTAAACATTAAAATTTCTAAAAACACATAAAATAATAAAATATTTGTCTTTGTGTTGTTCTAAACCTCCATGAAGATACGTTTGCAGAAGAGTTAGAGAATGTTATTTGTTATTTTATATGGGATAAATAACAGACACCATTTGTAAAGTATCTTCACAGACTTTAAATGTTTATTTTATTTTATTTTGACTGGTTAGCAGTGTTTTATAAATGTTCTTCATCACTCACTGTACTGCTCTCTGTGTTTCTCCTGTCAGTGATGAAGAGTGTAAATGGATCCACTGGCATTAACAGGGATAAGAAATATCTTAATAAAGGATCATAATTCTGACTCTAATCCTTCATTACAGCCAGAGTTTCATTGACAGACTCGTTCCTCAGCCATTGATTCTTAAGCACATTTCTCCACAGAGCTCTTTGTCTTCTTCAGTGTCAGTTATTCTTCATCCTCTCACTCTTTGACTGGAGAGATATTTAGAGGGAGATGTTGTTCTTTGTGCTGTGTAGGGCATAAGACGATTAAACAGAACATATGTTTAATGTCTCCTGACCATTAGGGATGTTTCTAAGAGGCTATGATGAGAAAGGTTTGAATCTCTTGAAGAAAGAGTGAATAAATCACTATAGTAAAATAGCTCAGTTGGAGTCAGTTACTGTTCTGCCTTTATAAAGCACATTGTAGCTGACCCTGTCTTCAGTGTGTCACGGGCTGTGTTCCCAGAACCCCGCGCTGGGACCACACCTGCTACAGGTGGACGATTAACCCCATCAAGGGCATTTTTTAAACTGAATAGTGGTCGGACGTCTGGGTCTGCCACGGCTAGCGATCCAGGTCTCCGGGTCTCCGGGTCAGGACTGTTCACTCGTGTTGACACTAGCCACCTGTCTCTCGAGCTTCGCCTGTTGTTTGGATTACTCTTGTGGATTGCCTATTTTATTAAAACAGTTATTGTGTGTCTTCTGCTCTTTTATTTCACTTCACATTCTGTTATCTATGAATTTAATAGATTTGTTTTTAAATTAATTTCAGAGAAGTTTCTCATTGCAGTTGGAGTTAAAGTTATTCCCAGTAAGATTCCAGAGAAAGGAAATCAACTTTTTCCCAGAGGACTGCAGTCAGTTCTCCTGTTAAACACTCACTGAAGCAGATTTATCTCAGAGGTGTGTTCTGAATACAGGCCTCACTGCTCTGATGTGGGATGTTTCTTAAAGAGCCACAGCAGGTCTGATGACTAGCAGACTAAAGAAGAGAAGAAGAAACCAATATCTGCAGTTGTAGACTTGTCGCTGTACACATTGACTGACCAATTTTATTTGTACTTTTCCCAAAGGGACTTACAGTGCATTCAGTCAATACATTATATGAGTATGTGCATTGCCTAAGAACCGAACACAGGATCTTTAAAACACTTAGAAACACTAGTTTTTAATTTTAAGTCAGGATCATTTTTAATGTTGGTTTATATTGTACACAATAATCCCACGGAGAGGTTTAAAGACGACAGCAGTAAATAAAGCAGATGTTACGCTGGCGTTTGGTTGTGATATTGGATTTTAAAGATCTGCCCTCCATTTTCCATGCGTCTCACATTCTCACAAGTGTTGACCCTCCACCCGCATCTCTCAGCTCCAGGCTTTCCTTCCTGTGAAAACATGGATAATGTTTTTTCCACGGTCCCTCTAGAATGGAGACCCACATCTGCAGAAGCTGTTCTCCAGAGGCCTACAGGGCATGGGAACATCCGCCTGCGCTCTGCCTCTCCCGCCCTCACTAACTCAACATGAACCTCTCCCTCCTCATCTTCATGTGTCTCTCATCGCATCGCCCAATGTCAGTGATTCTCTGGCTGTTGGACCCAGATTCTACATTGGACACACAGTGGCTAATTCACACATCATGTTTTATTACATAAAGTAAATAAAAATGTCTAGTATCAAGTATTAATGTATCAGTATTACCGTGATCCATGAAGGCCAAACAATATGTAAAAATATTGCCTTTCATGTTTTGAACAGATTTTCCTGATGTTTAGCTGGTCATATGCCCATAACTTCTCTTAAACCAGTAAACAACCAGCCAAGTCCAAAAGTGACTTTTGTCTATTTGTAACAACAATTCTTGTTGGACCGCATATATTACATTTCACTACTGTCTTTCATTTTATATTCAAAGAAAAACCATAGATGATTAAAGGTGTTTAATGTATCTGTTCTGTAAAGAGTCCCTCTCCCTCACGGAACCTGTTTCTGACAAGCAACAGTAAGTCACAGATCATGACTGTGATGTAAATTACACTTTCTGTCTCAACAGGAACATGCCAACAATTGTTATATTTCTGCACTAAAGGCTTTTATAAGAGCAACTGACAGCACAACATAACAATTAAACGAGAAGACAGGAACAAATGTAACAGATTTTGATCAATCTTTTGAAAAACAAATGTTAAAAATGTTAAACACACACCGGGATGACTGTGATTATGTGATTAATGTGATTATTCAAAAGCACTTAACCCAGAGACTGAAGAAACAATAATTACTGCTACTAAGTTTTTATGAAGCTAAAGTGTGATTATCAAAGTGTTTATTTTTACAAAAATAATGACATAAAATACAAAACACAAGTTGGCCAGTGAAAACATCTAAACATTTTTCTTTGTACTTGTGACAGTTAAATAGAGATTAACATTGTTGCGATCAAAGGATCATATTTTTCTGCATTACAGGATATAAACAGATGAGGCTGTTTATAAAATTGTGTTTTTGACATTATCTGTTGTATTTTGAATCCATACACATTTCTCAGTTTCTCAGTGTTTACTGTAAACAGAAAGGATGTTATCATTTTTCACCCCGTCTCTTAGTTCTCAGGCTCTGAAGGAAATTGGCTCAGTTGCAGAGGCAGCTGAACTGGGAATAGAGATAAACAGTTTGTGTCTCAGTTTTCTAGCTTTGCCGTTTACTGTGATGAAACATGAGGGCAGGTGACAGGTGAAGCAAATCTGAGCACTGCACACACACACACACACACACACGCACACACAGAACCATATAGAACTACACTAGACCCAACAGAACCACACAGAACCACATTAGACTACAATAGAACCACACAGAACTACATTAGACCACAACAAAACCACATTAGACCACAATAGAACCACACAGAACCACATTAGACCACAATAGAACCACACAGAACCACATTAGACCACAATAGAACCAAACAGAACCACATTAGACCACAATAGAACCAAACAGAACTACATTAGGCCACAATAGAACCAAACAGAACTACATTAGACCACAATAGAACCACATTAGACCACAATAGAACCACATTAGACCACAATAGAACCACATTAGACCACAATAGAACCACACAGAACTACATTAGACCACAATAGAACCACACAGAACTACATTAGGCCACAATAGAACATAGTAGCAGTTTTTGGAAGGATTTGTTTACCGAAATACAGACTCATAAATACTTTTTTAACAGTTTATGGCTTGACATGCCAGATTCAATATTAAGCTTTTATTTATTTCTAATTATACTGATTATTTTTTCATGTCATGTTACTTTGACTTAGTTAAGTGTTTTATTTAAAGTTTGTTTAACACACAAACATGAAATCCAGCTTAATAACAGTTTAGTGTTTTGTACTGCTTGTAAAACTCTGAACAACAAGCTTAAAATATAAATTTGTATGACCACTTGTGTTGATGTTGTTTGTAAAGAAATTGTAAATGCAACCTTTCACCATGTCTCAGTCTCAGGAATAAGTCATCAAACAATGACGTTAAATGTGTTGAACTGAAGCCTAAATTTAAATGGTTATTCTGTCACATACACTGAAGCACAACAGGCTTGTCGTGTTTCTCCCCGTGTTTCACAGCTTTGGACCTCTGGGATCTCAGAACATTAATAACCTTTGAGGCTGTGATTCATAACATGTGTTGTGTTTATAGCACACCACTCTGTGTAAGTAAATACAAACACATTTTGTAGGTCTTTGGAGAGGCTGATAATGTTTGTGCGCATGATCGTTTCATGAGTTACTAAAGGTTATTTGCCGGACGTGAGGGCGTGTTTTCTGGGTTCGGTTCGGGGGTGTGAGAGTGAATGGAGCGCCGGACACGAGACAGGATCTCATTCACACCGCAGCAGGTCAACAGCACCAGCGCTGGATTTGTGTCCATGAGAAGGAATGATTTTTTTCCTCCTCATATCCCTCGTTTCTTTGACTCATGGTAGGTGATGTGATGTAGCTCCTAACAGCACGATCTGTGTTTACTAACGGAGAACGTTATTGTAACGTTATTGTATGTTGTGGCTGTGATACAAACGCGAACTGGTTTGAGACTGTAGCGTGTGTCTCAGCGCTTCATGTTACTGTAACAAATAAAGACCAGTGAACCTGCTAAACTAAATAACGCTACACTCAAACTAAACCTAAACTAACGCAAACGTGTAACTAAACTAAAGCAAACATTTAACTAAACTAAAGCAAACGTGTAACTAAACTAACGCAAACGTGTAACTAAACTAAAGCAAACGTGTAAGTAAACTAACGCAAACGTGTAACTAAACTAAAGCAAACGTGTGACTAAACTAAAGCAAACGTGTGACTAAACTAAAGCAAACGTGTAACTAAACTAAAGCAAACGTGTAACTAAACTAAAGCAAACGTGTAACTAAACTAAGCTGATCTCTGCATGTACGATGTGCTGCAGCGCGACCCGGAACGCGTCACTATAACCAGGTGAGAGCGCCGGAGCTTCAGTCCGTCGTCACACGTGTCGCCTGCGATTCACTGAAGTTCACAAACGTTACCTAAGCAAACATACTTATTATTTAGCGTGTTTCTGTAACTAAATATGATATATATATATATATATTACATGTATGTTTCCTGTGTTCCAGGCTTTGAATGCTCGGGAAAATGCCTGAATGGTGGGACGTGTGGTCTTACTCCAGATGGGAGAGAGGAATGCAAGTGAGTAAACAAACTCCCATAAAAGTGCTGCGTGTGAAACACACCAGTGTCCTGGAGACATGTGTTCAACAGAGTTATACAGAAATCACATAAGATCCTGTTTCAAAAATGAATCTTCAGCAATGCATCCCAAAATATTTGCTTTCAGTCTGAATCCCATGCATGCCAGCAAAAGAAAAGTGCTTTTCTTCTTGACGTTAATGAATGACATGCAGTCATAACCTAATAACCCAACCGGTAATGCAAAGGTTGCAGGTTCGAATCCCACTTCTGGCAGGAAATGACCGAGGTGCCCTTGAGCAAAACTCATCTGCCCCGGTTGTTGCCCACTGATCTCTGATCATTGTTCTCCTGTGTAGATTAATGTGTGACTAATCTGTTTGAGGACATACCAAATTCCCAGAAGGCCCCCGTTTACCCCTGTTTGGCCGGGTTAGAATTGGTTTTCTCTGGTTATCAGGGTGGCTGTGGAGCTGCACACTGGACAGGCTGATTTAAAATGTCTCAGTGGCGACTCTGTTTTTGTCTTTCTCACTGTGTATGTGAAGCTGCGCTGATACTGAGCCACATCTTTATTCTGTCTGCCTGCCTCAGTCGGCCACAAAACCGTCACTGTGATATTCAGGCTCCTATAATTAAACATGGAAATACAGGAAAACTGTGCTCAGAACACATTACAGTGTCTGATAATCTGTTGTTCAGTTTAACTGCTTCTCTGGTCACTCGGTTCTGCAGCTTGTCTGATGTTGGACAGATAGATGAACAGGGAGATGAGAGATTCTCAGAAGGTCACATGTGATCTTCAGTCCCAGCATGTCTTTTGAGTCCCTGTAGAGTTATAAAGATATGAAACAAAGCTGAAAAGTTTGGTGACTGTGGGAAACACATTGTTGTAACTCTTCAGTAATACATGTCCACCTGATAATTTATCTCA
>JBAJNP010009611.1:0-17796 GCA_036877545.1 Yasuhikotakia modesta | reverse complement strand
GGGTAAAAGTGAGCTTTCCCTACTCCCAAGTCATATCTGAAGCTGTTATCATCCAGATGGCCCCTGACCCTCATGTGGCCTCAGGACCACACGCTACATATATTAACACACACAACTCTTGCACAATCTTATATATTTATAACTCAGAATTTATTATTGTTTATTGTTTTTCATTTTGTTCTATAATTTATTGTTTGTGTTGACAACTGTGTTGTCATACACCCATATGCCAAGGCAAATTCCTCGTACATGTATACATACAGTACTTGGCAAAATAAACTGATTCTAATAAAACTTTTTTTCTTATTTAAAAGAATGCTAATTAATAAACTACATGGAATGTGTAAGACCGGGAAGCTTACAGCTCAGGTGCTTTGAGAGGCTGGTTTCATCCCGTCTTAAATCCTGTCTCCCTGCTACATTGGACCCACATCAATTTGCCTATCTCCACAATAGGTCAACAGAGGATGCCATCTCTACAACACTCCATTCTGCAATAACCCACTTGGTCAATCGCAATACACATGCCAGTTTGCTGTTTAAGCAATCTTGCTGTTTCGTGCAGCTTGGAATCAGCACATCACTTTGCAACTGGACTCTTGAGTTTCTGACTAACAGACCCCAGTCTGTTAAGATAAACAACCTCCCCTCACCTCCGTGATTAGCCTGAACACTTGTGTGCCACAGGGCTGCATGCTGAGCCCTTATCTGTTCTCTCTGTTCACCCAGACTGTGTACCTGTTTATTAAATTAGATTAGATTCAACTTTATTGTCATTACATGTGAACAAGTACAGGGCAATGAAATGCAGTTTAGGTCTAACCAGAAGTGCAATAAGCAGGAAAGTGCAGGATATAGGTTATGATATTTGCAGAATTTTACAGAAAGATGTAGTGCAGCAAAATGCAGTAAAATGCATTCTATAACTAGCAGTCAGATTGTCTACTAGCAGTCAGATTCTCATATGAAGCTGATAGCATGAGTTCATCATAAAGCTCAGAAGTGACTTTGTTGTGGGCTTCTGACGCTGGTGTGTGCACATGTGATTCGATGGAGAGCACGAGAGAAAAGGTGGAGCCCGTCTCTCACTGCTTTTTCTCCAAACTGAGCTGCCTCAGCAAAAGCAGGACCAATCCTGCAAAACGCTAATGCATCAAGTTACATCAAAACCATGTGTGATAAGTATGCGAATTAGGAAATATTATGCAAATGTTACTTTAGTGAACAAAATCAAGAATAAAATCAGCATGAACAATAGAATATGCAGTTTTCAATGTTGTTTCTTCAGAATTAAAGACATTAACATGGGTGTTAATCTCTTCCTGTAGCACTGTGTGGTGTATGGTACAGCAGGCTACTGGTGATGGTACTACTGGTGATGATGTATCTGTACTTTCTGCAGGTAGTATAATAATCACAAAAATAGATTAGCATGCAGGGACAGCAAAAGATAGAAAGGCAGAAAAGATAGAAAGGTTCTGGTTTTGGTCATCCCAGCTATGTTCGGAGAAAAGCAAAAATGTAATTACTTCCATGTTGCATGGTTTGTTATTTTTTGGAGTTCTGTCATTGGCATGTTTTGTGTAGGAAATCCATGGGGCAAGTTTCCCCTTCCCTGAGCTCCAACACATCTGTTGTACCCAGAGCATGAGATGTGTAAGTGTAATGATGGCTCATAGGCACAGGGATCCATTTGCAGCTTTAGAGTTGTTGTAAACAGGAATGAAGCAGGCAAAGCAGATCATAAACGTTATACAGGCTGGGATTTCAGGTGTTGGAAGGCCCTTTGAGTGGCTGGACTCCAAGTAATCTTAGAACTCTTGTTTTAGGTTAGGGTAGTTAGAGGAGCAGCTATAAGGCTATAATTACAGGTGAATCTCTGTTTGCGAACCCCAGGAAATGTTGTAACTCCTTTACTGGTGGTTGACTTCAGGAAGGAGCCAACCCGACCTGCCCCAATTATCCTGTGTAACTCCTTAGTAGAAACTGTGGACTCTGTACGCTTCCTGGGCACTGTCAAATGTGAGCTTAGCACCAGCTTTCTAATTAAATAAAACCCAGCAGAGGATGTATTTCCTGAGGCAGCTTAGGAAGTTTAACCTGCCAAAGACAATGATGGTGCATTTATATACGTCCATCATTAGGTCCATTCTCACTACCTCCATCACCATCTGGTATGCTGCTGCCAAAGACAAAGGCTGACTGCAACGTGTCATCTGCTCCACTGAGAAGATAATCATATGCAACCATCCATCTCTCCAGGACCTTTACACTTCCAGGACCCTGAAGCGGGCAGTTATGATTGTGGCCAACACTCCTCACCTGGACACAAACTTTTGAAGCACTCCCCTCTAGCAGAAGACTGCAGTCCATCAGGACCACAACCTCACACCGCACTCTTTTTTGGAGTGCTGTCATTGGCATGTATTGTGTAGGAAATCCATGGGGCAAGTTTCCCCTTCCCTGAGCTCTAGCACATCTGCTGTACCCAGAACATGAGATGTGTAAGTGTAATGATGGCTCATGGGCACAGGGATCCATTGCAGCTTTAAAGTTGTCATAAACAGGAATGAAGCATGCAAAGCAGATCATAAACCTTATACAGGCTGGGTTTTCAGGTCTTGGAAGGCTTTTTGAGCAGCTGGACTCCAAGTAATCTTAGAACTCTTGTTTTAGGTTAGGGTAGTTAGAGGAGCAGCTACAAGGCTATAATTACGGATGGATCTCCGTTTGCGAACCCCAGGAAACATTGTAACTCCTTTACTTTACGGAGCTGTGGCCAATCTAAGAAGGCTTTAACCTTTTGGTCATCTATAGTCACACCCTTGAAACTGATAATGTACCCTAGGAACAGTGTGTACAGGTCTGGTGAAATTCACACTTTTCTTCTTTAACGTAGAGTACTGGATTAATCTCTTGAGTACTGATCTTACATGGGAGACATGAGAGGCAATGAGAGGCAATTTGAGTAAATATATATTTTTTTCTTTTTTTTCCAGATTCAATGGTAAGAAATTCAATGGTATCTATAGTTGAAACAGTATTTGAGCACCTTGAGAGAACCTCCTTAATGCTTAATCTAGCAAAATTTGAGTTTGGTCAGGCTACAGTTACATACCTTGGAAAAGGGGTTGGGCAGGGACAAGCCCATCCAGTTGTCATTTCTGAATTTTCAATTCCCACCACCCACAGTGAATTATGGAGATTCTTGGGCATAATTTTTCTACAGTTGCTTATTTTCTCACTTCATTACTCAACCCATCCAAATTTTTAACGTGGTCTGATGAATGTCAACATGTTAAAGCCTATGTTTTAAGTCTAGTGTACCTGTTTTCGCCTTACCTTTTAAACTTGAAGTTGACATAAGCACTGTCCCTGGTTGTACAGAATTCTAACCTGGAAATTAAGCACAAGAAATAATGTTTGGGCTGATGCTCTTTAGAGAGCCCTGCATGTGTTGTTTTCTTTCACTTTTGCAGACCCTCCTCAGTTGAACTTCAGGAAGGGCCAAGGTCTCCTGAAGATCCAACAGTAGCTAAATAAGTAACCTAAAACTCTTCTTGGGATTTAGTCTGAACCCCAGCTCTTTCATGTGGGCAAGATCGACATCTCATTGTCGAATTGCCAGACGTTGGGAGGAAGATAGAATCAACCAATCATCCATATAATTCAGTATGCGGATGCCCTGAAGCCACAAAGGGGCCAGAGCTGCATCCACGCATATGGTGAAAGTGCGGGGGGAGAGCAAGGCCAAACGAAAGAACTTAATTTTGGTAAGTTTCGCCCCTGACGCAAACCTGTGCTGAAAAATGATGAGGACGTTTTGATCGTACAGATAAGAGCAATGCATCAATCGAATCTGTATAGGGTCTACTTTTATTTGTATACACTCATAATAACAACAAATCACTGTAATTCTGTAGAATAAAGAAAATATACAGGGTGCACTCTTAGCTGTCTCTGTCTCAGTCACCTCTCTTCACAGACACGTAAATAAAACAACCCAAATCTCAGCGAAAACTTGCCAAAAAGACAAAACAAATATATGTATAGAAAGCTTGAAATGTCTACTTGTTTTTATGTAATTATGTAGTGTGTTTTTATGTAATCTGTATGAAAGTAAGGAGTGTTTTGTTTTCTCCGGTATCACATCATTATAGTTAACAGAGAAACTTGATAGTACTTGCATAAGGCTGTTGTGTCCTGGCCTGGCGCAGGGCACATTGAAATACATCTGGCCTTAAGATATGTTGCCGCTTCAGGTGCCAGATAGCTAGCAAGTGTATGTTCAGCCCGGGGCATAGATTCATAAGTATGCTCATTGACCCCTACCTCATTTCTATACAATTGGAAAGCAGGACTAGAGAGGCAAAACAAATATGACCTATTCCAGGAATTAGAGACCGCCATATGGAGGTCAGGGGAAAAGGCAGGCTCCAAACACTTTCAATGTCCATCTTCTCCGTTGATGAAAAGAGAGGAGCTGATCCCTTTCCCTGGATGGAAGAAACAGCAGAGCGTGCTTCCATACCCAATTAAAAGGAGGACCTGATGGAGAAGATTGAGATAAGGACAAGGCCATCTCAATTCCCAAAACAACACCACGAGGGACCCCTCCTCAAGAGCTGACTGAGTATCCTTACCTGTAATGAAACGCGGGGTTATGTATTTTTTTCAATTGTGTACTTGCATTATTACAAATATTTCCAAGTATTTGTAAATCCTAAGAAATTCCCAACAGTGCACTTGTTGCCTGTCACCGTAATAACATAATATACATTTTAGGCCAGATTTCCAATATTACTGACATAGAAACCATGGCAGCACATATGAACAGATGTAGAATTTGTGTTTCTTCCACTTGCCACTTTTTCAGTTACTCACTGCAGACCATTTCATTTCTATTTTGAGCAGGTTCTGTGTATTATGTGTTGGTAATGCAAATGCCTTTGATTGAATTCTATTCTACTGTCTTTGGATGGTTACAATAAAAAGCTTCAGCTTTATTATTGTTTTGAAATTGTGACCTCTAATAGCACAATTTACATATAATCCTTTTAAATGTGAATACTGCTGTTCAGTACACTGTAGCCTTATAGACAGCTGTCTCTCCTGACCTGTTCTACTCCAGTTGAGCAGACTATCTCTGCTAAACACGGACATTCTCATTAGTCTTTTCAAAGTCTTTACCTCCTGCTAGCTTGTGCTAGTTGTACACAGAAGCCCTGTTTGGTCTTTCCTCTGCGTATTATAAAGGCTTAAATCTCTCCTTATGACCACTTAAGCACTGGATAATAGGTAATGCAATGTCAGCAGGTTTGAGATTTGAAAGACACTATTTCAATTGTCCACTCTCAATGTCAATTCAGACAGCAGAAGACACATTTGCTGCAGACTCGGGTCTGAAATGACTTCATTGATCCGTGTTGCTGAAGATGCCCTTGCTCCAGATTATTGATGAGTTCCAGTAGTACAGAAGCATCTTACTGCATACAGACAAATGTACTGGCTCAAAAATAACTGTTTGTTTTGATTTTTAGAATTTTTCTAAAAAGCTATATGTAACTTTTTGTCTCTCTCTTGCCATTTCTGTTTAAAACATTAGATTGCTTGCTAGGTTACTTTGTATTTTTTTTTACAAGCTGAAGTGATAAATGAAGTAACTGACATTACACACAAAATCCAACATGACAGCTCAAATTAAAGGTGCAATGGTATGGTAACAAAAAAAGATCAAACATGACTTTAAACACTCTAGAAGTGTTTCCCAGGCCTGGCAGCACTGTTAAGTGGGAAGATGGTTTAACATGTTTAGATTATATGCATAAATAAATGTTTAACAAGACATTTTCTGTGTGAGTGGCCTGATTCATCTCAACACATTTTCTGAGAAGCTGTTGATGAATACGGCCTACTTTACATTTGCATGTAGATGGATTCTCCTTTCCTGTTTCTCAAATGTGTTTTTTTATCATTAATTGATGTCTTTAAACATTACAACATGAGTTATTAGATGCTTTCAACAGACTAACATAGCTCTCAATTAATCAGGCAGGGTGTCAAAGGGCGACTGTGTTCAGGAGCAAATGAGAGCTGCAAATAGAGCTGGAAATATTGTGAGGTGATATCACAGAAGCAATTGTGTGTTATGGCTGTGTATCAGCAGAGTTGTAAATTAGCTTTAAACAACTCCATACAAGTGCTGCATACAAATCATCTGTGCTGATATAACCAGCCTTATGCAAGACCTAATTAAAAGTGTAGCACTTTTTTTTACACAAACAACAAACAGACAACAAAAAGAGTTTTAGTGTGCCCACAACATCTCTGATTACGTAGGTAACCCTAGTTCCCTGAAGGGAATGAGACACTGAGTCAAAACGCTATGGGAACGACTCCAGCATTCGATCTAATCATCCAATCGGGGGGGTGATACGTCACAGAAGGGGTGACATCACAACCAGGAAGCTATAAAAGCATGTGTGTTGCACAACTCAGGTTAGCTTTGAAATTAATAAAGAGAGTACAAGCAGGTGATATCTGAGGTATGGCCTAGAAACACAGCGTCTCATTCCATTCAGAGAACCAGGATTACATACATAACCTAAGACATTTCTTTTCAGAAACTCAAGCTGTCTAAACGCTATGGGAACGAGACGCCATAGTGACGGGTCCCCTGTCCCATGTTGAATTAGCTTTAGGCATTCGGACAGAGAAGATAGAAGTCATCTGAACATCCAGGCCTTAGCATAAAATCTGACAAAAGTCAGAGGAGTGGACCATCCAGCAGCGTCACAGATGTCCTGTATTGGGAGTATTGGGACACCTGCAGGGTAGAGTGAGCTCTGGTCCTCAGAGGTGGGGTAGGAAACTCTCCTCAGAGAGGTGACTGGGTAAAGCTGGTGGTCTGTACATCAGGAAGTGAAGAGTTTCCACTTCAGGGCATACAGTTTCCTCATAGGAGCTCTGGATTGTAAAATGGTGTTCACAATCTCAGTTGGCAGACCGGAGGCTATGAGTGGTGCCCCCTTAGGGGCCATACCCACAGATTTCACAGCTCTGTGCGAGGGTGCAGACTGGCACCCCCTGCCTAAGATAGAAGATTCCCCTCAAGGGGAGTATGCAGATGCCCTGTAACCTCAAAGGGGACAGGGCTGCATCTATGCATTTGGTAAAAGTGTGGGGGATAAAGCAAGGCCGAATGTAAGAATTCGAAACTAGTAGGCTTCGCCCCTGAAAGCAAACCTCAAGAACTTCCTGTCCTGAGGAAGGATTTGAATATGAAAGTAAATGTCTATGAGAAATGTCTGGGAGAAATACTTGCTTGAGGTTGCTGTGCCGTGAAGCAGGGGAGGTGGCAGATTAGCAGACTGGCTTTTAGAGGGCCTTGGGGGACAGCGGGCACTGTATAATGTGGTAGACCAAGATGATCCCCAGGCGGGGCTACCATCTGAGGCCCTGACCTAGCAGTTTGGCCTGGTATGCCTGTAGCACACCCCTAGTGTAGGCAAGCAGAGTAAGGCCTTTTCCATGACCTCGAGACCTCAGTGTGGGGGTCTTGTGAAGAAAGGCAGACTCCAATGTGGAGGTGTATACTTTCATCTAACAAGCTCCTACGCTGCACAGACTGTTTCTCAGCAGGCCAGTCAATGTTGAGCTTAGCCACAGCTCTAGTAACTACCTCCAAGAACTCATCATAATAGGGGGACACAGCAAGTTTATCTACACTCTCAACATCCAGTTCATCGGTGGATGATTGGTGGAGAGCTGATCCCTGTGTGCTTCCGAAACCAGGAAAAGGGTGGAGGAACTGACAGGTGAAAAGTGAGATAAGGACAGGCCCATCTCAATTCTCTCCATCAGGTAAACTTGCGAACCCCACAAATGCAACCACTGCAGGGCCAGCACCATAAGGAACTCTTATAAAGGTTATCTCCTCAAAGAGACTCATGTATGTTTCGCTTATAAAGGCTCTCTCCTCAAAGAAACACATGCATGTTTCGCTTCTAGTTTTTCCTCAAAATGTTTTTCAAGCAATTAACCCTAAAATGTTTTTATTTTCTGTTCTGTTTTAATGTCTAAGTATGTTGCAAACAGTGCAAGTAGATGTTCAGTCTGTCAAAAGTGAAACAAAGTGAAAATAAACTTTAAAGCAGCCAGCATACCTGATACTGCCTAACAGCTGTGGAAAAGAAAAAACATTTTAGTTAAGAAATGCTGTTGTATAAACTGTAACTGCTCTATGGAGTTTTTGAAGATTGATTTAATGAAGTAAAATGCTGTGTCTTCACAGGAACTCAACATACTGCATGAAAGTGTCCATGTCACTGACAGTTGAGGAAAGTGAAGAGGGTCTCTGCTTTAGCAGTCGAATACGTTATCTGGAGAGAGCAGAGATCACCAAGAGCAAAATGATCACCTGTCCTGATATTGATGACTATCTCGCCCCCTACAAGCAGCCCATCATGACCTGGTACAAGGTAAAGAGTGTTATTGCCCTCTGTATTTCTTTGATACAGTATAAGGACATTTCAAACGGAGACAATGTACATCTACATTACATTTATGTATTTTGCTGACATTTTTTATTTAAAGAAACTTGCTGTTGGGTGCCCACTTATATCAGTCCATGTATTCCTAGGAAATCAAACCAAAGACCTTGACATTGTTAGCACCCAGTTGTCCTACAGGAACAGTTAGAATACAGAAGTTCCTTGCTGAGATTTTACATTTGTTCATTAGATTGGCATCTTCATGTGACTCAGTACATACAGTACATAAATACTCATGACAATACATGACCCAAGAATGACAATGACTCGTGTTATGAGGAAATAAATCTGTGCCACTTTTTATTTTGTGTCCTTAACAACAATGTACAGTACACACACACTTATGCATATGCAGTTTATAATGACTCCCCATATACATAATGGTTCTTGGACCAAGAAATTGTTTACAATCTGCTAAGTGGTGCATATATAGATGGCAGGGTCATGGCAAAAAACATACACAGTGCATCCTGCTTTGAATTTTAGTCAGTCAGATGGAAAAAGGCACATGGCAAGGCCATGATGCCTATTGATATTTCATATCTTTCCACAGGAGTGTCAGCAGAAGGAATGGAGGAGATCCATAATCATCAACACCACTAGTCTGTGGATTCCTGAGGTGATGGGGGAGGATGGGGGAAACTACACCTGTGAACTGAAGTATGGCAGTAGAGTTGTGAGACGGACAACAGAGCTTAAAGTTACAGGTAAATTCTGTAGTATCTGAAAGCAAAGCTGAAACAGGTTATGCAGACCAGAGTATTTTTGTTAGATACAAGAAAAGCATTACATACAGTGCAGTGTACCAATGTTTGTAACATGTAACATTGTGTAACATTTAACTGTGCATTCAAAGTCGAAATGGGTTTATGATTGACAACAGCACAGTCAAAAACTAGTAACTTAGTTCTGACAAAGAGAACATGATTTAAATAACAATTAGCCCATAAATAAGTCACCCCCAAAGCATCCTAGATCTTCTTTTAGCTAAACACAATCAAAGTTAAATTAAATAATGTACTTAGCTTTATAGTGACAGTGACTGAGATCTCTCTAAACCTGGTGACACAACAGGTTCATGTCAATAATGTGAAAGTATAATTGGTTCTGGTGTGTTGTAACTCATAGATCATTTTTAAAATCATAGTTGTTAGCAATGCCTGGTAATATTGTTTTAAAATATTTGTAATATTAGATTGGTATACTCACACAACTTATTACAATTACATTTTGTCATACAATTTTTACAGACTTTTCCCAGGAGTTTGGACTCAGCTCAAATTCTAAATCCTTATTATACACTTACTGTTGATAATCATGGTACTGCAAGAAGACAGTTTTAAGGATTGATATTTAAAGGATATAAAGGTCATTTTAACCAAAAATTACCAACAGCAGCTTTAAAGCCCTTATTCCTAACCCTCAAACTAAGGGCTGTGTACATGTTACATATGGCTGTGTCTATAACAACAGATGAAAAAGGAGCTTGTCTAAAGAGTTAAGTGGTTTGCTAATGAGCTTTTATCATGGATGAATGGATAAGCTGTAATGAGACCTTCCCTTCCTGTTTGTTTTCACACAACAAAAGACAGCGACATGACACACACACACACATTTAGCTTAGTGCAGAATGACACATCTGAAATTTTCTGATCCCCCGCAAACCACACATCAGCATATGTGGGCAGAGATTGCCACAAACTTTTATTCTTGTGCCCAAGTGCCACAGGCAGAAGATTATTCAGGAATATACTTTTTTCGATAACTCACAAACACATCTAGAGATAATTCAGTTAAGCCTCTATTTTTCAGAACACTCACAAGCTTGCAATAAGAGAGCTAAAATGTTAACAAAAGCTCTGTGAAAGGTTATATATCAGTTTTGATCAGATAGCATATGTCAGCTTTAAACAGGAACATATTTTTTGTTTCAGAAAAATCAAAATCAGATAGCAGCTGTCTCATCCATTATAGCATATATATATTATATGTCATGCCGTGTGGTGATGCAGCTGCTGTTAGTTAAGGTATGGTAATATTTATAAGAATTTTATTAGAAAATTGAGTATCTTTTAGCACTTTCCAAAAACCATACTTTCAAAAACCATGAAACAGTGTTTAGGTATTAGATTTCATTAAATTTGTTCCATTTTGGGAAATAAAAATTTGTTTAAATTGAATGCTTAATATTTGTGCATTTAGCAAACACTTTTATCCAAAGCGACTTACAAATGAAGGAACAATAGAAACACTAGATCAACTGAAAAAAGCAACAGTCTTACAAGCGTGGTGTCAGTTTCCCTAGACTAGCATAGAGCAATTAACAAGTGCAATTATTTTGTGCAATTAACAAGTGCATAGGTCCATACCAATGAGTTTAGGTAACTTGGTGCAGACCCAGTGGTTGTTTAATAGGCCACAATCTGTGCCTTGAACTTGATTCAAGCAGCCAATGGTAGCCAGTGCAGTCTGGTGAGAGCTTGTTGAAGACTCTTAGCTGCATTCTCTTAGCCCTCTTAGCTGAATTCTGAATCATTTGCAGTGGCTTGGTAGAACTTGCTGGTTGGCCCACCGGGAGAGCATTGCAATAGTCCAGTCTGGAGAAAACAAATGCTTAAGCCAGGAGTTGTGAGGACAGTTCAGCGAGGAAAGGTCTTATTTTTCTGATGTTGTATAATGCAAATCGGCAGGATCTGGCTGTTGAAGTTATATGATCTGTAAAATCTAAATGATCATCAAACATGATTCCAAGGTTCCTGGCTGTTCTGGAAGGAGATATTTTTGATGAACCAAGCTGAAAAGAAAAGTTGTGGCAAAATGTTGGGTTTGCTGGATTTACTAGGAGTTCTTGGCAGGGTTGTGCTGAAGCTGATGAGCCTTCATCCAAGTTGAAATGTCAGCTAGACAATCTACCGGTAAGAATATTTTCTGAAGAACCTTTAATATATCAAGGAAATCAATTTATTATATTCTAATAACATGGAAACATGGTAAATTAAAAAGCCAAGAGAACATTCAAAAGGAGACAAACCATACGTATTTATGTATGTATTTTATGCCATTATTGCAAATCCCTTATATCCCATCCCATATGGATTAGGGTTATATGACTATATGTCCCATAGTCTCAGAAGCACTCTTTTAATTAGCAGTCTGAATATTAACCTTAACCTACTCATTAGAACTGTCACTTTTGAGAAAAATTTGAACGGATATTGAATATCAAGCAATGCATAAAATATATTTGAATATCTACGAGCCACAGTAGACACTAGATTAGACACCCCACTCAGGAAACTCTGTAACTATTTAACATAATAGTTCCATCAGTTTTAAAATGTTTTCAATTTTATGCATTTATGTGTATGTGTATATTTGTTATGCCTGTTTTCTGAGTACTTATGTGTATTTACTATTTCTCTTTTGTGAGTATATGTGTATTTTTATTATTTTTATTATGTATTATTTTTAGTTTCAAGTTTGGAAACAGTCCATAAATTTTCTTTCACATCTGTACAGCTGCTTTGTAACAATTTACCATTGTAAAAAGCACTTTATAAATAAATTGAACTTGAACTTGAACATGCGCTTTAAAGGGGACCTAGAGTGGTCAAATGGGGAATTAATTCTTGTTCTGTGATGTGACATAGGGAGAATAAAACTGGTTAAAATTATAATGCCTCAGAAGCTATCTAAAAACTTCTCAGGTTACATACAGGTCCTTTTCAGAAAATTTGAATATTGTAATAAAGTTCATTATTTTCTGTAATGTACTGATAAACATTAGATTACCATGCCTAAACCATGGCATCTAGTCCCAGAAGAGCTGGATGAACTAGAGTACCAAAGGGGACATTGCACAGTCTCTTGAGAGGCTAAGAGGTCTCCCAAAGACCTTTGGCTGGGCGGCTGTTTATAACCACACCCCAACCAGTAAGGGACGCATCATCGCTAGCATAACACGGCAACCAAGATCTCCTAACACTGGACCCTGAGAGAGTAACCAGGGTTTCCTTCACATGTCTAAAGCACGGATACACTGTCTCATGAACTTTATCATGTGAAGCGGATTTCCCCTCGGGGAGAACCCCCTGGATTTCAGCCACCACTGAAGGGTCTCATGTACAGTAAGCCAAAAGGTATGACGTTGGACGCAGCTGCCCATGCAGACCCAGCAGTTGCTGAAACTGCTTCAGTGAGTGACAAGCCTTGCTTGACTCTCAAAACTGCAGAGAGGATTGAATCAATACGAGCAGGTGAAAGATGTGCCCGCATCACGGTAGAATTCCATATGACACCGAGATAGGTGGTTCTTTCAGCTGGGGAAAGCACACTCTTCTCTGTATTTAGTCTAAACCCCGGCTCTTTCATATGGGCAAGAACGACATCTCGATGTCGAATTGCCAGATGTTGGGACGGAGATAGAATCAACCAATCATCAATGTAATTCAGTATGCGGTGACCTGGAAGCTCAAAGGGCCATCCACGCATTTGGTGAAAGTGCGGGGGGAGAGAGCAAGGCCAACGGAAGAACTTGATATTGGTAGGCTATGGTGACAAACCAATCCCCAAACCAGAGATATGACCTGCTTTACCGTAAGCATACTTCAGTTGTCTGACTGAGTGGTTCAAGAGCCTGAGATCTAAAATGGGACACAGACCCCCACCCTTCTTGGGAACAATAAAATAGCGTCTGAAAAACCCTGTTTGCCCCAGCTGAGGAGGGACCACCTCGATGGCCTCGATTGAAACGACTTTTTGTTCCCAGAACAGAGCCTGCACTGGGCCCACCAGGGTGGGGAGGACCCCTTTGTACGCTGGTGGGCGAGAAGTGAACTGAATTCTGTATCCAAGTTCAAAGGTATGCAGGACCCATTGGGATACGCCTGGCAGTAGTTTCCACATTGCCGTGAAGTTCCTTAAGGGTACCAGCTTCTTGAGGCTGGTCTCTGGAGTAACCGTAACTGGAGTCTTGGTGCCCTGTAAAAGTCACCCGACAGGGAATACCTGAGATAATTTGCATAGGGGCCTCCTTAGAGGCTGTAAGTGCTCAGAGTCCATATTGCAAAAATGAGTACACCCCAATTATCATCTTAGGAGAAAAGCCACTACAAAATTCTAATTAACAGGCATTCAACCACAGGTAGAGGGCATTACTTAACAAAGAAAATCCCTTCCCATTTCATGCTGTCAACAATGTCTCCCCAAGGAAGAGAAATGTCACAAAATCTGAGAAAGGAAATCATTTCTTTACACAAAAGAGATGAGGGCTACAAGAAGATCAGCAAAGCTTTACATATCAGTCAAAATACTGTAGCAAAAGTGATCCAAAAAGTTAAGAAAGATGGAAGTGCAACCATCTTACAGAGATGTCCAGGCCATCCACAGAGGTTAACATCTCGACAGGAGCATCTTCTGAGAAGGGTTGAAGAAAACAGCCATGCAGGTTCATTGCAGTTAGCTAAAGCAGTAGAAAGCCAAACTGGGATGACCATTTCCCGTGACACCATACAGCACACACTGCAGAGGAATGACATGCATGGGTGTAGTCCACGAAGGAAGCCTCTCCTAAAGCCCATGCACAAAAAAGCACACCTAGAATTTGCTAGGGCCCATGCTAAATATGATGAAGACTACTGGGACTTTATACTGGGAGACAAAGATCACTGTTTTTGGAACTAATGGTTTTAAAACTGTATAGCGTCGTAAAGGTGAGGATTTCAAAGAAAAATGCATGGCACCTACAATAAAACGTGGTGGTGGCAGTGTCCTTATGTGGGGCTGCATGAGTGCTGCTTGTGTTGAGGAGTTGCAATCACTCCGTGGACTTGGTCGTCGTGCACTTTTCCAACACGACAATGACCCAAAACACACATCTTAAGCTACTGTTGCATTTCAGAAGAAGAACAGGGTGAAGGTGATTGAATGGCCAAGTTTGTCTCCTGATCTGAACCCAGCCAAACACCTGTGGGGAATTCTGAAGCGACGTTGAAGTTGAGCATCACTCTCCATCCAGCATCCAGGCTCTAAAAGAGGTTAGTCTTGAAGAATGGAAAAAGATAGATGTTACAATATGTCGCCAAATTGTTCATTCCATGCATAGAAGACTTGGTGCTGTCCTTAAAAACCACAGTGCTCATACAATTTACTAGATGTAGTAGTTTTTGTTGCGGGTGCATTCTTTTTTCTTCAACCAATGTGATGAAGATTTTGTGATTCAAGTTAGATTATTAACCTTAATTTCATGTTATGGAGTTAAAAAAGTGTTCAATAAAACTCAGCCTTGTGAAAAGTTTGGAAATTGTTCTTTTGTTCATTGAGCTACTGATTAAATTCATACTTTTTAAACGGGGTGTACTCATCTATGCTGAGCACTGTAGAGCGCTTCGCTGAATGAAAGAAGCTAACCCAGGCAACGCAACGCACGTGCCTTTATAGCTTCCTGGTCATGACGTCACACCATCGGTGACGTCACGCCTCATAATCAGTGATTTGACACACCTGTTCAGAGTGCATAAACACTGGTAGCATTTTGACGCAGCTCGAGTTCCTGAAAGGCAACCTCTTTTAAAAAACAATTATGGGTGCCCTTATTATAATTCTGGTGCCTTTCAGGCTACCTCATTATGAAATGCAAGCGCTTCACACTGATTGGCCACTTGAATGATTATATGACGTTGTCGCCCGGTTTCTGAACACATACAAACTAACTTTTTGTAGTTATGGCTCACACACAGTTTCAGCCTTATATGTATGAGCCTGAATTGGAAGAGGACACTGAATTTGAGGAAGAACCAGTTCAGCTAAGGCTGGATTTAAATGTTTCTCAATGGTAAGTTATTTAGAATGTTTGTTTGAACACTTTCACCACCTTCTTTCACCATTACACTTTTACCATTTCACCACAAAGTTCCCCACGTTCCACAAAGTTATAGCACACTACACTCATTTGGACATTAATCCTTTGCATCATCATAAATCAAGACTTATCCTACTATAGTTTAATGTAAATGCTGTTTATTAACGGAGGCTTAATAAACAGGTTAATTTATTCTAAACAGAATACAATTGTGTAATTGATTGACAGAAAGGATAACAGTGTAGATTATCATGACAGATTAAACATAAATTATATAGAACAACTTATTTACTGTATACTCGATTACAATCACAAGGCGATTTTCACACAGGAAAGAGTTACACTGAACACTAATGTACACTCCGACAATGAAAATAGTGGTAAATTGCCAGGGTAAAAAAATGGCATCCGTTCTCTCTGCAGCAAGCAAAATCACCAGTTTCTTCAAAAGATCATCATGCAGGTGTAACGAATCCGGCCTCTGTGGTTCCCCCTGATCGTCACCAGAGGTCATCATCACCCGAGTATTGACTTTCCCCTTGAAACTACGTTTCCCATCTCTCCGCACTCTCGCTCTCCGCACTGATTACGAACTCACCTGCAGCCTATTACCAGGACTACATAAGCCTCCGCCTCTCGCTCACTCATTGCGAAGTCTTGTTTTGCCCCGGCTGACATTTCTAAGCGTTTATATCTTCATTGTTGGATTACCGTGTTTGACCTTGGACTGTTTCTTCTCGTTTCTGTTTCCCTGCTGCCTGCCCTGACCATCCGCCTGTTTGATCACTCTGCCTTTGTTTTGCCTCTGATTACCCTGTTTCGCTGTTGCCTGACCACGCCTGTTCATCTGTGTCTGCCTTTTAATAAAAATCACCATACTGTTGACTCTGCGTCACAGAGTGTAAGGGCTTTCTGCTCCAATGCTCCTTGTTTGTCTCACAACAGCCAGCGCTGTATCCCACGGAAGAGAGTCGCATCGCTTTTGTCTGTTCTCTCCTGTCCTAGACTGGGCCACCGCCGTATGGAATTTCACTCGACCAGCCTTTTCCTCGTTCGAGGCGTTTTTGCAGCGATTCCGAGAGGTGTTTGAACTGCCCGAAGGAGGAGACGGAGCTGCTAAACAAATTCTCACGCTGCATCAGGGGGAAAAAATGGCGGCGGATTTTGCCCTATCATTTCGCACACTGGCTACACAAACCGGATTGCCTGATGAGCCCTTAAAGCTGCTTTTCCGCAAGGGTCTAAACCTGGAGCTACAGGCTGAGCTTGCCTGTCGAGATGAGGACAAGACCTTGGATCAGCTGATTAATCTTGCCATTCGCATTGACAATCTGATTCGCTCTAGGAGACCCAGCAGGGGTTTGGCGCTTCGTTCACCGAGCCCTCCCCTATTGCCTGAGCAAGAGGCGATGCAGGTGGGGCACACTCGTATCTCCCCTGAGGAAAAAGAAGCGCAGTTATAATCCAGTTATTCTTGGACTACCCTGGCTTCAGTTCCATGAACCACAGATCTCATGGACTGAGGGTCAAATCATTCACTGGTCGGCCAAGTGTTTTGTACAGTGTCTTCAGACCCTGGAACCAACGTCACTTAAAGCAGTCATCGTTAAGAAGGATTCTCTGCCCTCAGCCAACCTTCCCACGGAGTATACTGATCTAGCTGAGGCATTCAGCAAGTCCAACGCTGCCCAATTACCTGCCACATCAGTCTAGCGACTGCGCCATCGAGCTGCTCCCTGGTTCTACACCACCCAGAGGCAGAATCTTCCCTCTTTTGCAACCAGAGACTGAAGCCATAAAAGCCTACATTGAGGAAGAACTGGCTAAGGGCTTCACCGTTCCATCTACGTCTCCTGCTTCCGCCAGATTCTTCTTTGTCAAAAAGAGAGATGGGGGTCTTCGGCCCTGTATTGATTATAGAGGTTTAAATGAAATAACTGTCAAGTTCCGGTATCCTTTACCTCTAGTTCCACCGGCTCTAGAGCAGCTTCGCTCCGCCAAATACTTCACCAAGCTCAACCTGCGCAATGCCTACAATCTGATTCGCATAAAGGAGGGGGACGAGTGGAAGACCGCCTTCTCCACCACTTCTGGGCACTATGAGTACCAGGTCATGCCGTTCGGCCTCGTCAACAGTCCCTCAGTCTTCCAGGCATTCATAAACGATGTATTCTGTGACATGCTGAATAGATGGGTCATCGTCTACATGGATGACATTATCATCTTCTTTCGCCTCTCTTGAAACACACATTCATCATGTCAGAGCCGTGCTACAATGTTTGATCTCCCACCAGTTATATGCTAAAGCAGAGAAATGTGTATTTCACCAGACTTCCACCACGTTCCTGGGATATGTGGTCAGTCCTGAGGGAGTGGCGATGGATG
>JBAJNP010009610.1:0-17798 GCA_036877545.1 Yasuhikotakia modesta | reverse complement strand
ATTTAACAAATTATTTTACAAACCACTTTACATTTTGTATGTTCACAAATAATATAAGGAAATTTCAATATGACGTTATATAATGTTTTAATTATTGTATTGTAATGAATGTGGCAACAGTGTCTGTTTAAAGTTTAAATTGTACATATATTATCAAAGGTACACGTTACAACAATGTTAGTGGGTATCTGACAGATGTGGGTTTAATATTCCGGCTTTAATTCGATTTCGGGCTTCCTGGCTCCCTCTGGTGGCTACCAGTGAGAGTTTCTCTGTCAAATGAACTACATTTCCTAAAATGTCCCGCACCTAGACCACATCCCTTTCAAGTGATGGTCATTACCAGGCCTGTGTTCTGATTTCCCCTGGTGTCATTTTCAAGTGTTTTCCTCGTTGTGTCTATTTTTGAGATTTGTCCAATTTGCACAAATTCAGTATGTAGCATTCAGACACTCTAGACAAAAGTTTTCATAAGTTATTTGGTAAACCCAAACATTCTCAAATAATGCACAAATTAATTTGATGAATTTGTTATATATTTTATCACATACTGGACCAGAGATATGAAAATTGTTTTTAATTATTGACCACAGCAATGACCCCATAGTTGCTATATTCATCTTTATTTCTTCTTCCTTCACTCTTGCAACTCTACCACAGCATGTAAAAAGTTATTACATTTTGCATACAGATGGACAGTACAAAATGTTACCATAGATAAGTTAGAGTCTTCACTTCAAACCCTCAGACACCACCACCAGTTTAAAGTTTCATTCATGTTTATGCCTTATAAACTTTTGGCTCTTAAATCCTTAAAGCTCTCATTCCTTGGACCATCCTACATTGTCATTTTAGTCATGAAATATTTCCTGCCATTTTGAATTTTCTCCTTTTACAACATGTTTCTGACTTGCATGAAACTTGGAAACTTAGTATCTAGAGACACTAATCACACAAAATGTGATTGTGGGTCCTTGTGAGCTGCTGACCCTTGTTGTTCAGGAAGAGGAGAAACACAGCATGATAACAGAGTAGACATGGAACAAGAGCCAGAGCAGTGTCTGCCACAGACAATGAATGTGAGCAGCTTGAGGCACCCACAGTGTCCATTCTGGAGCCAGTGGCAGTAACCATCCCCATCAAGTTCAGAGCTGATTACTTTGTCCCCACTTAAGCTCTCAATCAGTTCTTTGTTCCCTCTTCTCCATTGGCTCCTTTCAGCCATCTAACTTTGTCCTCTGTTCAGGATCCAACACCTCTGCTGGTGTATCACCTGGTTACATCCTCCATCTCTTTGTCCTCAGGTTCCCTCACCACTAGCTAAGCCTTGGAAAGTGGATACTCGTTGGTGGTCTGCATCTTGGTCCTTCAGGGCCTATGTATTTAAATCTGTTCCCATCAGCCCTTCATATATGCCTTGGCTCTGCATTCCCTCTGCACCATATTTTTTTCTGTGACTTTTGGTCTCTCCTGTTCCTATAGGTAATGGGTCTTGTTCTTCTGAGTTCCTGAGTTTTGGATAATTATTTTTGAGATGATGTCCCTGTTTCTGTTTGATATTCTCCTACAAATACTGTTATTTTTTATTTACTGTATAATTATTATTATTCACAAATGTTAATCATTCGCAAATAAAAAAATGAAAATAACAATACAGTTTGAAATAGTTCAACAAACATATCTATTGAAAGTCAATATTATATATATACAACATCCTGATCTAAATATAGTGCAAATGTTTGGATACCAATAATGATTAGCTAAGCATCAATTACCCATCAACCAATTATACCTTATCTTGCATTTGGTCCTGCATTTAGATGCCAACCTTACAATGACAATCTGGATTATTTTGGGAAAGCTGTTTTTTGTTTTATTGAAGTGCAAGTTACAATTGTAGCTTGCTACATCTTCAGACAAAAATTTAATGTTTGACTCACAGATATTATAAAGCAGCAATTACTGTGAGAGGAATTATTAAATTATTATCATAACAACTACCTATAGACCCACTCAAACCATCATCATACTCTTTAACATCATTAAAGTTTGCATCATTTTTAACCAGTTATGCAAACCTTTAACACTGGTTTTAGCAGTAATGCATTCAAGTAAACAGTAAGTTTTACTGTCATTTTTATGTTATAATATACAATATATACTTTTCTCTATCCTCGGTTAATATGCAGAGACAAATATTAGTAAACTGTCTGTGGATTCATTTATAAATGTAGTGTAACTTCAAAAAACAAGAAGGGGGAGTTTTTGCTAAGACAGTCAATTGCTGTTGGCTTTGAATTTCTGTGGTTATTATTATGGTAAACTGCTGCTAAATACTTATATCTGCTTACTGACTGAGCCATGTGTACCAATGTTAGCCAACAACACACTACATGTAACTGTGAAAGCTGATTTTGTTTCAAACTGCAATTCCTTACAATAAGTGACTTTTTTGTCCGTGTAAATGTATTCATTGGCATAATCAATGGCATAAGTATTGACTGTGTATTTGTTAAACCAGTCAGCGATGGGTGTTCGAATAACCTGCTTTAACACATGTACAATATAATAATTTAGCAGACGCTTATATCCAAAGTGACTTGCAAATAAGGGAAATCATGAAATACAAACATTACTGTAGACATTTTGTCTGGTGACGCTAATGACCTAGAAATTACACAGTTCAGCTTTAACATTTTTTTCATATTCCAATGTACATTGGTTTGTCAGTATTTTTTCTGTATTAAATTTCCAACCCTTTGAATGAAACGGCCAAATCTGTTGTCATGTCCATGGGTTTGTTGGTTTGTGTATCTATTATGGTTATTAATTGATTCTTCTGTTGAAAATACAGAATTTCTCATTTTTGTGGTTGCACTTCTGTTTGAAGAATCATGGGCCGAATTACCTTCTGAGATGTACTTCGCATCAAATGAGCAAAGTGGCTCAAATCTGCTGTACAGCCTATTTGCTGCTATTTGTTTTGGCAACAAATTTGATCTGGTTGTTGTTGCATTTGACCTTTCATTCTGAGAAATGGCAGAAGTTTGCTCCTGTGTTTTACAAGTTTCTGCAATGCTTCTAGTTGGGCTGTGACGAAGCTCTTCGGTGCTAAACCGAGGTGCCGATGTTCCCCCCACCAGGCCGGCTGAGTTATTTTCAGCACTGGGGATCTTTCCATTCGCACACCTCAGTCTACTACTTCCAACAGATTTAATTGAACTGGTAGTGCTGCTGTGGTGTTTCCTCCCTCGCATAGAATCATCATCCGAAAGAATCGTATCGGTACTGCTTCCTGTTTTAAGACTTTCAGTGTTCTTTCTTTTTGGCGAGCCGTCCCCTTTCTGTGGGATGTTCAACAGAGATTTTATTTTCTTGGTGCTTCTTTTAAAGAAGTGCGGTGATATGCTATTTGATTTTAAAGGTGGACCATCCTCTCTTTCTAGAAGCGTTGCTGACACAGTTCTTGAGGGAGGCTCTTGCCATGCATTTGCTAAGGTAGCTGTGCTCTCATTCGCCTTTTTGAAATCATGATGTGAGACAGACCTCTGATCCTCTTTGAGATTTTGCAGGTACTCTGCACTTCTGGGATGCTCGTTTGCTAAAACCTTGCCTTTTTGTCCCCTTTGCAAAGAGGCATATATGTACTTTGGGGGCTCATTCACATCACTGTTATATGTATTGCACCTGGGATCGGCCACACTGTGTCTCTTGTATAAGTCATTTTGCAGGATGTCATGTTCCTTGTTTGCAAGTCTATTTTTAGCCCTGTTCAGGCTTGCATATATTGCATTTCTGCCTAAGGTATAGCTTGTGCTGGTCACTGAATTTTCTGAAATCTGTGTACTGTGCCTCTTTTGCATGTAGTCATCATATTGTGCTGTCCCTGTCTGATTATATGGATTTAAAGAATAAATCTGTGTACTTGAATGAATTTGTGCTGAAACTTGATTGGAGGATGCTGAGTTATTGGAGTAACTGTTTGTCTCTGGATGCTCAGGTATGGTAGATGAGAAAACAACTGATGACCTGATGCGAGAGTGATGGGGAGGCACCATTTTAAACTGGTCCATTTCGTATTGGTCCAGATAGTCATTGTTTTGCCCATACGGTGCATCATTGTGGTTGCTGAGGTAAGACTCTATCCTCCATGTACGAAGGAAAGACTTGGAAGTACTGGCCAAGCTGGGCAGCTTTTGTTTCATGCTGAGAATTTGTTTGTCGTGGCCATGATAGGATTGGCGTATGTTTGAACTTCTGTACATTGGGTTAATGACATAACTTTCATACTGGTTGTCCATGTTGGAGAAACCACCATACCGACTGCTTGCTGCTGCCACATTCCAATTACTGGAGCCATGCTTAGACAACTGGGAAACATACACTGGTTCCTGGCGCTCACCTGCATAACTGTGTCTCTTGTAAAATTCTGATGCTTCTTGAAGGAGACAGGTTTGTGGGGCAACAAGCTGCCTTTCTTCAAACTCCCTCAATGGTGTACATCCTGATCGTCTTTCACAAGTTTGCCGGTAAACTGCATCAAGCGTATGCCTTAAATGGTCTTTTCTTTCAAAGGGGTTGCTCGAAGGAACAAGGTGTCCATCAATTTTACCATTGGGCCTCACATCACATTGGTTCCCATTAACAGCCTGACATGAAGCTGGCATTGTAGATCGAGCATACAAAGTTCTGAATTCCTCATCATAAGTCTGTACTAGCTGGCCTGTTATAACCTGCACCATGCTGAGGTGAATCTTCTCATAGGACCACATAAAGCTAAACATTTAGATAAACAATCAATATTAGTAACATACTGAAGCACATAACTTCGGTAAATAATGATTGCAATAACTGTAGAAATTACTTGAACGCCAATTAGTGCACTGTTTTTATCATATATTTGCACACTTTATATGTTTATATAATGATGCAAGTTTGCTTACCTGTATGATCCAAAAAACACTGTTTGGCAGTCAACAATTAGAAATTTCTGCCACATTGCTCCATGAAACTTTGCTCCAGATCTACAACAGTACTCGTGGCCTTTGACTGTACGTATTCTAATATTCTGCAGTAAAAACAAAAGTGTTTTCATGAATGTGCATTAATTAGACAAGCTCATTTGAATACCCTCACATGAAATCAAACATGTTTTTAGTTTAAGCAGGTCTTTTAAGTGAAGCTCACAATTAGATCACAATGTACACAGCTTTCATGTCAGAAATCCATTCTTTTCTCAGGTGCTCATGCTGGATAGATTTAAGATGCTCCTAAGTCTCTTCCATTCTTAGCTCCATCTATAAAAGCCCTCTAATGCTTAACAGCTACTCTATTTCTTCAGGAAATTTAGTCTAGCAATCTAAAGCGATAAAAATCATATCTTTATCATTATTAGTACCTTGTCCTTGATATAACAACTTGTTTTTGACAAGTTATCAAATGTCCAATCAACACAGTAAGTGTGTCAGACACTTTGATATACACAGGCTTTTTCAGTCAGTAGTAGTCAGCAGAATAGTCACTAGTCAGTAGAATCTAAGTCTGAATGAAGCCAAGTCTGAAAACATGGATTGCATTAATTGAAAATTAATTGAAATACCACCAAACCAATAAGAGTGTTTTAAGGCTTTATGGTATGCATGCAGATACTGTAACTTAACATTCTAAATGTATACAATATCTTATACTTTAATGTGTCTTTGTATAAAAAAGTTTAAACATTTTTACAAACTTTTTAATAGTAAAATTAATAATAGACATTCTAAGTAATCCTCAAACATACGGAAATATAGATGATGAATTAACAATGTGCTATTGTATCAATTTTTTATTTAAAGCTTTTTATTTATTTAAAGAATTTAACTTTTATTTTAGTTAAATTCTTATAAAAGCTATAAAACTTATTCAGTCAAGAGAAGCAAGTGATCTTTTTCATCTGTTTTTTTTTACACTTACAGCAGAGATAACCAGGAAATATTAGCAAAATATTGCTAATATTAGGTCAAATACCAAATATAAGGTTTAAATATAAGGTTTATAAGGCCTAGTGCATGTTTTCAAACAGTTTTGACAATCATAAGCTGTTTCTCCCAGCTTTTTGACTTTTACAAATAAATAGGTTTATTGGAATACTTGTATACACATACACGTATACACATAAACTTTGTGTATATGTACATTAAGTGGTTTAGCTACAGAATAAAGTTGTCTGTTGTCCACACATAAACCCTGTATGCCTCAATTGACCGCACTTTACTACAATGCAGCTGTGTTTGTGTGTATAACATAGTATTTCTGTTACGTCTGAAGCTCCTGCAATGCCTCCTTCTGGTCATCAGCGGGAACCGTCACCAGAATTCTAATTGGACCCATCACCAACTTACCTGGGGCTGACCATGCCCAGACCACGCACCTGTTTCAATTTTCCCTGATTACACTCTGTAAATATACATCCCGAGGACTCATAATTATTGCATAGTCTTTACTGAGCATTTTTGTATTGTATTTTCTGTTATTACTAGGGCTGGGCGATAATACGGTATCAATATTTATCGACGGTATACAATTGTCGGTAACGATATAAAAATTCTTCGGTTTAGCCTCAATATTGTCATTAAATTCCACGCGTGCCCATCAGATCATAAACAGCCCATTAGATGTTTTAAAGAATGAGCGCGTGCTGCCAATGACACGCAAACAGCCAATCAGATCTAAACAGACAGGTTGCGTCGCTCTCGCATTCGGTTGCGTCATCACAGGTGACATTAGAACGCGCGCAAGATGAGCGCCAGCGGTGAGGAGATTCAAAACAATTTGGTGTGGCAGTTTTTTGTTTCTTTTCCTCCGATCAGCATCAGAACAATATTGCGTGTAAGCTTTGTAAAAACCACAGACATGTGGATGAGTCGCACTTGTGATCCGTATATTAGCTGAAGTGTGCATTTCATAGACGGCGATTGGAATCTGGAGAGTAAAGCATTCCAAAAAAATGTCAATAATTATCGATACTGATCAATATAAACTATTATATCATAATAATTATTTTTGGTCATATCGCCCAGCCCAAGTTATTACTCTGGTCTGTTCCTGGTTTGTTATTCTCACACATGGGCTGCCTGTTTAACAGATGTCTCTATTGTCTGCTCTTGACCCACGCCTGTTTACTGTTTACTCCATTGTCTGCTGCCTGCCTTTGGCCCTTGCCTGCTTCGTCTAAGGTTGCTTTTTACATTTGTACATATGTATGGAACTTCCCCATGGAACTACCTGCTGAGATAGGCCCCTCTGAATGGGAAGTTCATGAGAACTCTTTCCAGGAAAGACAGTAGTTGGCCAGAATGGTGCTACCAAGAGTAGACAAACTTGGTCCTGGCAAAACTTTGCTAGGACTCCTAGCAGCAAGGCTATCAGGGGAAGGCATACAGCACTGGCCAAGACTGAATGCCATTACCTATCGCCAACAGGGTTGGATGAGGGAGGCTGAACCAGAGGGAACAGGGGATTACCTCCTCTGAAGGAAATAAATCCACTTCTGCTTAGCCATACCTCTGACAAATGGACTCCACCACTTGTGGATGGAGCCTCCCCTCCCCAAGCCTCAGCTCCTGTCTTGACAGGATATCTGATTTGCATGCCCTCGAATGTACTTTGCTCTCATGGTAACCAGTCTGGTCTCTGCACAGGGCCATATTTGCTGCACCACGGCCCCCTCTGGTAATTTATATACTGTGGTTGTTGCCCATGCAGATAAGAACGTGTTGACAAGAAGTGCCACCCTCAGGCAATTTATGTGACAGGAAGGACAAGGGCATTCTCACAGACAAATGACTGTGCAGCCATCAAAAACCACACCCCAGCCAATTAAAGTGGTATCCGTCATATGTATCCTGAAAGGGCATTGTGTCCTTAGAGGGGGGCTGAATGTACAATACTAGGGTTTTTTACATGTGTCGGAAAAGGCCTTTTGAGCACGGTTTTGCAGCACGAGGTAAGCTATTTGAAAACTGCGTTGGTGATAGCTGATTTTAAATGTTGAAATCTGTGAGATCTATTCTGGGGTGACTGGAGTTATTCATGAAAGGTGAACTTCTTTCATGGAGTTCAATAGACCATTGAACGTCTGTACTGCAGATAATTAATTGACACCAAGCATTATAACTGTAACAATTTAAAAACTGTTTTAAATCTTTCATAGTGGAGATCCTCTTTACAAGTTTAACAATAAAAGTTACTATATTGTTGGGACTATTGTTGGGTGGTACTTTTTATCCAGGTGAGAAACAATAAAACATTGACAGCCAATTAAAATCCAATAAAATTCAGAGTGCTTGCAGATATAACATGGCAGATAACATTGTATTGCTAATTTAATGTATCCAAAATATGTATTTTCAACCTTTGTGACTGTTAAACTGCAACACAATCTGTAGTTGTTGCAAACATAATGATATCATCTGCTGGTATAAAGGCTAATATAGTTAGCATTATTGTTGCTTGTATGGGGTTGAACCTTTGGGGTCTTCATTTATTATAAAATGCAAATTAATCAGTCTCCAACCTAGGCATATAAATATAAAATTATGTAAATTATGTTCACCACTGATTTGTTCTTTAGAGACTATCCATGTTTGCTTTGCTTTCTCCATTCACTGGAAAAAAAACCCTTTCCCTGGTAGCACATTTACATTTACATTTACATTACACGCTTTTATCCAAAGCGATCCAAAGCGACTTACAATTGAAGAAACAATAGAAACAGTGCATCAACTGAAAAAAAATAACAACAACAATATTATAAGCATGATACCATTTTCCCTAGACTAGTATAGCGTAAGTAAACAAGTGCAGTTGTCCCACCCCACCCCACCTTTTTTTAATAGAGACAGTAGAGAGAGGTATAGACGAAAAGAAGAAAAGAAAAAGAGAGGTGTTAGTTGTAGTTGCATTTAGTGTCATTTAATTGGGGAGGTATTGTCTAAAAAGGTGAGTTTTTAGTTTTTTTTTTTTGAAGATGGATAGTGAATCAGCTGTTTTGATAGAGACTGGAAAGTCATTCCACCAGGAGGGAACAATCCAGGAGAAGGTTTGAGCCAGCAATTTCTTGCCTCTGTGGTGTGGCACAGGCGTTGCTCACTAGCTGAACGCAGGCTTCTGGAGGGCACATAGGTCTGTACCAATGAGTTTAGATAACTTGGTGCAGACCCAGTGGTTGTTCTGTAGGCTACCATCAGCACCTTGAACTTGATTCGAGCAGCCAATGGAAGCCAGTGAAGTCTGGTGATAAGAGGGCTGACATGTGCTCTCTTTGGCCTCGTTGAAGACTACCCTCGCAGCTGCATTCTGAATCATTTGCAGTGGCTTGGAAGTACTTGCTGGTAGGCCAGCCAGGAGAGCATTGCAATAGTCCAGTCTGGAGAGAACTAATGCTTGGACCAGAAGTTGTGTAGACAGTTCTGAGAGGAAAGGTCTGATTTTCCTGATGTTGTATAGAGCGAAGCACAAATAAGTACAGAGAGTTTCCATATCGGTCATGCAGAAAACAAGTAAATTTCCCCTAAAAGACTGAATTTTCTCAGGCACATCATGCCTCTCTATGCATGGTTGCAGTGAAAGAAGTGAACGTGACTTTTTTTGTCAGTTATGGTTACCCATAACCATAAATGTGACCTCTGCATTTAACCCATCCTTCGTGAAAAGTGAACACGCACACAACCACAGCTATCACTGCAGCCCCTGGGGCACAATCAGATGCCTTGCTCAAGGGCACTTAAGTTGCTACCTGCCAGTGATAGAATCGAACCTACTAGTTCCAGGGTTTGCGTTCTCATCAGGACATTGTGGTCGTGAGTCTATTTCTAAAAGAAACAAAGAACCACTTTCATTGCTCACTGCGCTACCTATTCTGTTGTGGATGCTCACAAGGATGCATCAACAATCCTCAAAGATGATTTAAATAGATACAATGGAGATGTGTGAACTACTTTATGGCTGTCTTACTGTCAAGGTGGTCCCACCCAGGACAAAAGTGGGGGATCTATTTCTCCCTTTCACACTCATTGAAAGGGAGAAAGGCAACCTGACACATCTCAGCTCCTCTGCACAAACCAGAATGAATGGTGCATGGCAACTCTCCTATAGTGCTGACTGGCATGCAAATCACTATCACAAATTCATATTTTATAACATTCATATATTATTTTTGAGGCAAATTGCCCTTTTATAAAAAGCAGATTAACCAGTCTCCCAAAGTCAAAACCCATAGTGTCACTACCTCATCACAATGAGACTTTTGATTTATAGTTATCATTCTTGGTGTAAATAGAACTTTTACCAATACTTTTGATTTACTTGAATCAACTTAGTTCTAATTATACTATGATATGTGTGTTAATATTGCAAAATTACACTTACCCTGAGTTGCTGCATTTGGACATCTTGATTTTCTATCATAGTGAGAAAGCTTTTAAAGTGATTATGGTCCAGTAGGATATAAACAGGAACACCCCTGACTGATGCCTCTACCACCTCCTTAAAGATGTCCACATCAGTAAAAACATCCATCGCAATTGCAATGACCTGTGTCAAAAGTCAAGAGTTTCTGTTGAGTTTCAGATCTTACATTAACAGCATCTCTGTAAATGACTATAAATGATTAAAGAAAGCATAGGTATTACAGATCACCACAGTCTGAGACAGTTTATTAAAAAGTACTAACTACAAAAGTTTAGATAGGTTATATTTGTAACACAAAGATCGCTGGCTTGATTTCCAATGTCTGCAGAAAATCACTGATATGGCCTTAAGCAAAGCATCTTACCCCAATTGCTCCCCGGATGCTGGAGAGCATGGCTGCTCAGGGTGTGTGTACGGTTTGCAGTGTGTTCACAATCCACTCCTCTTAATGTGTGAGTGCATGGGTGAGGGCAATGCAGAGAACAAATTCTAAGTCTGGGTCACCATACTTGGCCTGTCACTTTATAAAGCACTTTTTTTTTTGCAAAGGTGGCTTTCATAACTGCCAAATTATTTACTGGCAGTGTGACCAATATTAAACATTAAAGAGTAAGACTAGAATAAAATGTTACCTGTATTATTGCATTTACTGCTGTACCAGCATTGTGATGTTTTGGCACACCAACATTCCTTAAATCAAGTCATGACATGCTTACAATTTTCAGTTAATGTTAAATGACAGTGAGTCAGTGAGTACTTTTATTTCACCACACCCCAAAGAGCAACACGTATGTATGATAAATTGTACAGGACCCAGAACAATTTTTTTATGAGCTGGCCCCATCTTCTTAGGGCTCAAAGAGTTGGCTACATCCCAAAACACTGCAGGGGCCAAGACAATATTCTTGGTTATCTATCAAAACAATCTAACTCACCACACCTGACAATGCAATTGATAACAGTTCTGTGCCAACAGTTTTGCAATGACATGTCCTGTAAGATTTTAGGACTTAACCCTCCTATTATCTTTGGGGTCAATTTGACCCCATTCAGTGTTTAATGTCTCTAAATTCTTGGTTGGCATAATTTTTTAGCTTGTTATTTAGAGGTTTCTTAGGTATTAAACAAATAAACAAAGTACTTGACACACAAACTTGGGTAAAACTCATATTCTGGAGGTTTAAATTGCTGGGAGGTTTAAATTGCTTTAAATTGAGGGTAAATTGAGTATAATAGGAGGGTTCTAAAAATCTACCAATAGCGCCTAAAATTTATCTCCCATTTATGTGCTTTTTCAGCTTACCACATTTGCTTATACGGTTCGCTTGCACATGATAACAAGTTTTGCAGGAAAAGTCATTTAATTGAGTTGCCTTGTTGTTTTATTTTAGAGTGATTTATAGGTTAAAATATGTTTGCATTACTAAACTTCTGTCAGAAAATAGCTATCAAAGCAGTGCTCAATTTGTCACTTTTCTCCCACAGCAAGACAAGCAGACAATAATCATGGGCAATCTGTTTTTAAAATGTCCATGCTCTAGGACATCGATTTTGAGAAGAGTTTGAGATAATGATAAAGTTGATAAAGTTTTTTATAATTGTGTGGTTGTGTCACAGATTTCCTTTTTCTTCTTATCCATATTTATAAATATTCTATTCTTATAAATATCTTTGCAGCTCTTGCATGCTAAATAAAATGAATCTCGCTTCTAATTAAGCTATAGTATTATAAATTAAGTAATAGTAGCAACCAGTAATCAATGTTGGTTTTGATCATTTTAAGGTACTGTCATGATGCATTCTTTAAACTAATTTAGTCAGCCCCTAAAAGTGTGCTAATTTCTTGCTTCACGTTGTACATATGTACTTTTTGTTGTAAATCCTGGGGGAAAAGATTAGTGTGCCCTTTTTATTGGGTCTGGATTATAATTGGTAAATTTTACTATTAAATGACTGATTACTAAAAAACCTTTCAGAAATTGATTCATTTTACTCAAAATTTACTTAAATGTAATTGTATTATTTATTCTTCTAATAACATCAAAATATAAACTTCAAAGATTAATTTTAGTTTATTTTGCCTTTTAAGTTAACTTTTAAGGTTAAATTAAATCATTTTATTATTCTCAGTTTAGTGATTAGTAAGGGATTCCTAATGTATAACAAGTGTTTAACAAAATCATCAATAATCAAAAACCAACCAAAACCAACTCTGCTAATAAGTAAAATATTTGACAAATTATGCATTCCTTTGGATATGTTTCTAAATTCAAAGTTGTGTTGACATTGGCCTTGGACTGGAGCTATACAATGTCTCACCTTCAGTGTGATTTTAGTTTGAATGGAATAAGTCAAATTATATGATCACATCCTGTTTTGCTGTTTCTTAAAAAATAAATAAAAATTGCATTGCTCAGAAAAGAAAAAAACACTAACTTCCTCCAGTTAATGAAGATTCCACACCCTAACAGTAGGACTTTTCTGTGCATGATAAAATATTTTCTTGCAGTCGGGCAGGTTTGTCATGAGCACACCCAGATATTTCAAACACTCCTGTCTGAACAGATGGAAAGGGAGTGATCATTTGAGCTGCAAGTATTACTCAACTTTCATTGTTTACCAAGTGTTTTCTTTGAACATTGTATCTGCCACTGTTGCTAGGGAGACACTTTGGGGAGACATTAAACCAATTATTAGCATTGGTTTAAGACATTGGGACGGTGGGACTGGTTATACAAACAGTGATTAAAAGAAATCAATTTCTAGAGATTATGAGGGTGGAAGTGGGCCAGTAAAGATAGTTGACATTGTTTGTTCATTTAGCAGAATGAAACACATTTGCCAAATCTATTCACAGCGACTTACAAAGAAAGAGAGCGTTAAGCAAGTTATCTTAAGAAGCAACAAGGCAATTTTTGTTTCAGATGCATGTTACAGTTACAGTTATTATATTAAAAAAAAATCCTTCTTTTGCATTTGAGATGAAATGACCCAGAGATGGTTTGGACATGTTTTCCTTAATTTTCATTAGCTTAAATATTTGAACAAAACACTGTATCTGAAACAATAAAAGAATAAAATACTAGTTCCATACAGATTAACATAATAATTGGATATTTTATCATTGATTCCTAAATTACAATTTCCAGTTGAATTTTGAATATAATTTTACATTTGGGAATCCTTTATTTGTTTACTAATTTATAACTGGAAGAGTTCCCCTTGAGAAGCCTGCAGTTCAGTGTTCAGTTAAATAGCACACAAGTGAATGTTGAAACCACATCCCTTCCATTCACTGCCTCAACAATAATAAGAGTAATAATAAGGTTCTATCTGCATTTTAACCAGTTGCATTGTAAATACCAAAAATACCAAAATTTTTTATTGGCATTGTAAATACCAAAAGTATCATTTTTACAAACACCCCAAATGTATTTTAAATATAAACTAAAAGGTTTTATCTAACAAAAAAAGATTTAGGAAATATTTACAATTTACTCATGTAGCCTATCATAAATGTGTTAAATGTATGCGTTAAATGTATGCTTTACAAATGTGTTTTCACCTGTCAAAATGTTATATCTAAGCTTTTAATTGTACAGTGTTGCGCCCAGTGAAGAAGCAGTTATAAAAGGAGGTTGAGGTCAATTTCACATGAAAAACTTTTTTTGTTTTTCAAATTAAACACCCAAATGCATTTTTTAAATAAAACACAATGCCAGTAAAATATATTAGAATAAGAATATGTCAATAACTAAATTTTATAATTCTATGAACCTTATCATTCTAAGAGAGTTATTTTTTATCTTATGTCCTCCACACAGCATTTAGGTTTCGTCTGGGACAGAGGACATCTCTTAAATATTTAACCGCAGCAAGCCCATTGATATTCCACTTAACATCATACTGAGCAAAACCCAACACAATGGTACATCTACAATATTCATTTAATATCTGTTGACACATAGACTTATTGCCCTGTTAGTTGTAGTGACAGACTGACTAGTTTAAGTACAGGGGAAAAGCAGGCAGTGGACCAAAGCCCTGTAAGGCAAGGAATCACAATGTTTGTATATGTAAAGCACATTTTTTGCCTTTGTAATCTTATACTACTTTAAAATTATTCTAAAAAACTGGGACAAAAGGGAATTTTAAAAACGTTACATTTTCACAAATTGCTTCAGTAATGTTATTAAGCCAAATAAGGACATAAATACATTGTCCATAAACTGGATGTTTTAAAAAGGTTCCTAGAACATTCAATATAACATTTTCGTTACCAACAGAAATGTTCCAGAAATGTGTATACAATCTAAAATTGTTAGCTGGGTATGAAGCTGGGAATCTCTGCTGTTTTCCTTTTCATATCCTTTTTGCAAGTAAATCACAAAGTAAACTGTGAAAATATTACCCAAGTGAAAGCTGATCCTGCCAGAATAGGGCGTAAGAAGCTATGCTTCATGGTAGTGTTAAAGTTACTACTGTAGTTAGCTATGTGTTGCTTTTGTGTTTCTACTGTTTGAACATGTGATAAACAAAACAGAAAAGCACATGATCAACAAATGGACTGAATTCAAACAGTACTTATTTACCCTCTTAACAGCATGCTGTTTTGTCAACATTACCTGCCTGGCATCCTGTATGTGTTTCCGGATTGTTTCTTTAATGGTAGGGCTGTTTTGCCTCGGTGGGTGGAAAAGCATATCTATACTGGTCTTAGGCCTGTTGTGCAAAACCTCTGGCCAGCCTAAATCCAGGTTTGGTGGTTCAGTATCAGAGTAAGTGGGCCAGTAGGTGCCTGTGGATGATGTGTCATCAGGTGAACAGTCTGCTTCCTCCAACTGATTACTGGTGGGCGGATGTATGACATTCTTTGTAATATAGTGCATTTCTTCCTCAGATAGAAATCCCCAAATGCCTTCATCTTTGATAAACTTTTGATAAGAATCTTCTCCTCTGTCAATGAGGCAGTCAATGGCTAACCGATACATCTCTTTGTAATGAGGCTGAATGTAATCCTCTGCCTTGAACTCATCCTTTGAGGATGAAAGCAGGGACAAATCAGATTCCATCATGCCGTCCATTTCTTGATTTTTCAGAAGGCTGTACAGCTTCTGTCACCCAAAAACAATACACCCAGCATTCAACAAGACATCCCACTAAGAATTAACATGGTCAAAAGCATAGTTTTAATATAAGAATAGTTTGTTCATATAAAAAGCTTTGACATTGTCTCTAAATATGTAATTATGTTGTTGTGTTTAATATGTATTAAACAAAAATATATTTTTTAAATATAACATGTTATATATTAAAACATATTTTAATATTTAATATCTAAAAAATCTAAAAATTAACACACAGTAAATAACTATGTTTTAACTGATGTACTATAAATATTACATTTAAGTCCATGCCTTTTGTAAATCATTGCAAACTTACTTAAGAGAAGCCCGTCATGGTGCGTTTAGTATTTCTATCCTGTATTTAATTTATATAGCTGAGGTATGTCACAAGCCAAAGGTAATTTGTTAACCACTGAAAACAAAACCTGAATGTGTTTAAGCACGAGAAGTACTGGGAACCTGGTGAAGGGAAGGACTCAAGTTGTCACATGCAAATAACGATCATCTCACTGGCCAGAGGCAATAAACCAGTCTGACATAGCCAAGGACACACCTCTTTGACGCTGCCTTTAGTTTCTGTGGCTCTTTTCTTTGAGAGAGTTCATAATACACTTAGATAAAGTAGATAAGTTCACTTAGATAAAGTTGGATCACTTAGATGACAGTTTCTATGTCTGAAAGATTTAGTCTTCTCTCCTCTTTTTCTTGTTCTACTAAATAATCTACTAAGTAATCTACTAAATATGATTTAAATGTTGATGTCTCACTGAGTAGAACGTTTATAAACTTATATTTGAATGCCATGTCTTTCCATGCTGTGTCATCTTTGAATTGCCACTGTTTATACAAAATCTGACAGAAATCTGACACAAGACTGTCAGATCAGAAAGCTTTTGAGACATTTTTCATACGTGTTATTGTCATAACTGTATATTTTATTCTGTGGAAAACAGAAAAAGATCTCCAGTAGAACCAGAATACATTTTCCTTTTAAATCTTAAAAAGTTGAAAAAATTAAATTAGATGAAAATATGAACAATGTAATGTACACTAACAATGTAAAAGAATAGCTAATTTGATAGTAAATACACAGAATCCTAACTATTATTAGTTACATAGGGGAGCTAAGTAACTCAGTGCAACTCAGTGCAGTGCAAAAACATTTGGCCATCAACACCAGCTGTCTTTGTTTGACATGCAAGACTGGCATCCAAATAACTGGGAAAACACTGTCATTACTGCTCCTCCTAAGGAAACTGAGTATTTCATTCACACAGGTCTGTTTTTACTGTCAAACACCAGAGGCGATTTGAAACAGTGAGGACAGAAGCATATCAGTTGAGTGGGTAAAGAATTTGCCTGCATTGTTTAAGCATTGTTTAAGCCAGAGGAGTGCAGAAACAGGTGCAGGATTTCAGGCTACATAAGGCACATTAACACATTCATAACAGGTTTCTATCCCTTAAGGTAGCTGGTGAGTAATGCAATCTGAAAACAAGCACCATAATGCAAACAGCTCACACTGTAAAATTCTTTACCTGAAATGGATTGTGTTTCATGTGGACATGTACCAGCAGGTATCTCTAAAATAGCGTGGATGACAAGAAAAGTCTTACTCACCTGCCTAACCATGATTACTGCAAGGATGTTTTCAGTATGGTTCCCATGGTCTTATAAAACTTCAAAAAGTTTTCTTTTTAATTTGTAGTTTATTTATCTATTTTATGTATTTATTTATTTACTTATTTTTTAAAGTCTATTAAAGTTTCAAATTTTTTAAAACTTAACAAAACGTGTTTAAAGTCATTACATTTACATTTATGCATTTAGCAGACGCTTTTATCCACAGCAACGTACAATTGAAGGAACAATAGAAACAGTGCACCAACTGAAAAAGAACAACAACAGTCTTATAAGCATGGTACCATTTTCCCTCGACTAGTATAGCGTAAGTAAACAAGTGCAGTTGTCCCACCCCACCCTTTTTTTCTATTATAGAGACAGTAGAGAGAGGTATGGAAGAAAAGAAAAGGAAAAAGAGAGAAGTGTTAGTAGTAGTTGCATTTAATAGGGGAGGTATTGTCTAAAGAGGTGAGCTTTTTGTCTTTTCTTGAAGATGAATCAGCTGTTTTGATAGAGACTGGAAGGTCATTCCACCAGGAGGGAACAATCCAGGAGAAGGTTCGAGCCAGCGATTTCTTGCCTCTGTGGTGTGGCACC
>JBAJNP010009609.1:0-17800 GCA_036877545.1 Yasuhikotakia modesta | reverse complement strand
AAATCAACCATGTGTGGAATACATATAATTAACACACTCCAAATGGAGGCATTTAGCCGGAGTTGCTATGGAGACGGAGCATAAAGCTCTGCTTAGGGCTCTGTTTAGGCAGGGTAATGTAATTGTACCCAACCTGTGAAATAAACACAAACACACCAGGTGATCTCTCATTTAGACTCTAATAATAATAATTCACCCAAACAGTTTTCTGCTAATGCTTTAACACTGTTCTTTACTCAGTGTTGTGAACCGCATAGATTAGCACAGATTTTGCCTCATCCACCACACAAGAGTGTCAGTGAGCAATCACACCCTCAGACACTCACTTGTGCATAAACTGTTGTCTCTGTTTTGAGTGGTCTGAGCATGAGGGTCAGAAGATGTTCAGTGAGTGTTCGACAGAATACTGGAACACAACCGCACACTCCTTGCAAAACAAGTGAGCAACTTGTTTTCTGAGCTCATATGATGTTTTTGTGGTTTAGACTCAAATTTAAGTAATCATTTCCTTAAAATACATGTTTTAATCTTGCTTATTCACTTTCAGTGAGCAGATTGGACTTGTATTAATAATAACTGACTTTTTTGTACACGAAAGAAAAGAACAACGTTATACCAGTCTTAAGGCTAAAGTAAATAATAACAGAAATTGAACCTTTGCGGTTACTGTTCTTTTAAGTGCACTGGCTAGTGTGTCATTTCAGTGTCTTACTGTGTTTTTTTGTTTAAAGGCAGGGTAGACGTGTTCATAAAATTGTCGTCCAATCATTGCCTGTCAAATCTGCTGGCCTGTCAAACTCTGAAACCGTTACCTCACCTTCAAGAACAAACTTTAGAGGTTGTTTGATGTCAAGGTGGATGTAGTGGCGTATGGAAATGCCAGCAACGTTCTGTCCCCGGTTCGCACTTAGAGGCCTAAAGTGAGCCTGTGTGTTTACAGACTGTCTGATATTGCTCTTCAGGTAGCTAATCTATGTGAAATGGCACCATAGAGACCAGGTCTATCTCTCTAGCCTCATTTATATTCTAGCACATTAACACAGGATCAGTCTGATATCCAGACAGCTGGGGCGCGGGCGTGTGTGCTCACACGCAGGCCTTGTTTGTTCATTTTGCGACAGGATGGCCTCTGTGCCTCTGTTCCGTAGATCTGTGTGTGTTTGTGTGTGTGTTTGTATGTATGTGTGTGTACTCTGCCATTTCAGGCAGTATTCAAAGTCAGCATGTACCAATGAGCTGAGAAGGCAAACAGCACAGCTGTGCTGGACTCAGCAAGATCATGGCATTGCAGATAATGACAGAGTATGGAAGTGTGTGACTCAATCGCCTGCGGTCACGCAACCTTCACCTCTTGCGCCCCGCAGTAAATGATGAATGATTTTCTGCCCGATAAATAACTGTCCGCTTCTTTAACCTGGTGCCCTTTTTGATGCCGCTGTATCTTTTGCGTGTCCGTGCGCAATGAAACCATCTGCATGGTTGCCGCGGTGACATCGGAGAGCAGGGGGCACGGAAATGACAACATGCCTGTGTATCCGAACAAACATCTGTGTACTGACCGTGTTTGGGACTGAATCGTTGGTGTGATCCAGACAGATGTCATAACCTTGTTACCAGAACGTGATGATTCTGTCAGGATGGAAGAGAGATGGTGAAAAAATAACACTTGTGCAAATGTCTGCATCACTGATTTGTGTGTGTTTGTGTGTTTTTGCAGGTATGACTATCGTGAGATGCTGCACAATTCAACCTTCTGTCTGGTGCCACGCGGACGAAGACTGGGTTCCTTTCGCTTTCTGGAGGCTCTGCAGGTGAACACACGTATTTACACTTTCTGTCTTTTTTTGTCTTTCTATCTTTAACATTTCTGTTATTTCTCGCAAACAACAAGAAATCTTTGGTCCTCCCATTTCTGCAAACAAACAATTGCTCATCCTCAGTCACAAGATTCTTTACACACACACACACTCAGATTCGCATCAGCTTTCCTGCCCATCCGGCACCTTTCTTCAGTTCTTCAGTCCTGTGAGTGTGAGTCTCTGAGTGTGTTAGGGAGTGTTTGTGTGTGTGTGTGGCTGTACGCCCTGCAGCGCTTCGTGCTCAGCTGACACCTTAATGACCTTTTGTGTGGCAGGTCCTCATTACGTCAAACAGCCGTCAGACACAACAGCTGCTCTTCCCCACATTTCTGCACATCTCCTGAACTTCAAAGAAAACTCACTTTTTCTCCATACCTGCATATTTTCTCTCTTCCTCTTTTCCCTCTCTATCTCTCTCTTTCTTTCTCTCTGTCACCTTCTCTCTATCTCACTCTCTCTTTCTCTGCCACCATTTCTCTCTCTCTCTGACTCTCTCTCTCTCTCTGATGTAATAACCTCTAACTGTATGTAAATGGATTTGTTGTGATGTGTGGCTGTTTGTGCTCTGAGAATCTTCGAGTCGGTATCAATAACTAGGTTAATGGCTCTTCTGGCATTCGGTGGAAGTCATTTAATATGTGTCCCATTGTGTCGCTCTGCGTCTTGTTTATACGTGTGCCCTCCCTCGTCCTGTGGTGGTGTAATGAAATCACTGCACGTATGACTCACGCGGTGATCCCATCTCTGTGTGTGTTTCCAGGCGGCCTGTGTCCCTGTGATGCTGAGCAATGGCTGGGAACTTCCCTTCTCTGAGGTCATCGACTGGAACACGGCCGCTGTGATCGGGGACGAGAGGCTGTTGCTACAGGTCAGAAGTCCCACCATTGCTGGTTTATTCCATCTTTTAAACACACGCTGTAATAGCAGAACGCAGCCAAATACTCACATCAGGGTGTGTTGTTATCCCACGCAAAGAAACAATGCAATCCCAGAATGCACTGGAACAGTGAAAAGTCATCCAAAATCAAAGACATAAATTTATATGTATACAATAAATAAATGTATCTCATTGAACAACAAAGATCTATTTCAAATGTGATTTTCACGCATTGTGTGCTACATGTACAGTATTGTGTCGTTAGCTGAGCAACATCCTGTCCTCAGATTCAGTTGAAATCTATTGTCGATTCTCCCATGCTGTGAGGTTTTTGTGTGGCGCACCAAGTCGCTGCCTGTGAGAAGCATTCAATATCAATCACTACAGAGTGCTGTCTGTGTAGGCTGTAGACAGCAATACAACACATTAAGATTTGGAACGGGTCCATTGTGTGGTGCACTACACAGTTTGAAATGATTGACCGGCATAGGCGGGTATGACCTGCAGGTTCTCCAGCGGTGGGATAACTAGTTAGATTGGTTTAGATGAGTAATGTGAGATAAAGCTAACCATGATAATATGTACCATACAACCGTACACTTCTTCTAAAGACTGACCCTCTATTTCCCTCTGTGCTGCTCTCTCTCTCTCTCTCTCTCCCTTGCTCGCTCGCTCTGTGTCTGCAGATCCCATCTACAGTTCGGTCAATTCATCAGGATAAGATCCTGGCTCTACGACAGCAGACGCAGTTCTTGTGGGAAGCGTACTTCTCCTCCGTGGAGAAGATTGTGTTCACTACTTTGGAAGTAAGCAATGAACGTTCAGTCATGCTGCCTTGCCCTGTCACACACATACCTGCTTTAATATTACAGCTGTGATGCCTCTGAGAGTCGGTTTGGACACAAAGGTTTCGATTGTGGGTTGTAATGTATTATCACAAACTGTAGGTTATGTCTTTATTGTTCCTTAAGCACTAGCTCAGATAACAGGAAACGTTTTCAAAATGTTGGCTAGCGTTCTTTTGACACCTGTTGTAGAGAGAGTTCTCAGATGTAATCGTTTGCTAGGCTGCTTCTGCTGTATAGATCAACATAGATTAGCCTAATCACAAGCGCTTGTGCGGCATGTTTAGTCCGGACAGTGTCGCATGATATCTGAGCGCCTACAATCAACAAATCACAGCTGTTAACCCCCCAACACAGCACTGTCAGACCCCTCCAACCTCCCACGGCGTAGATCCAACATCATTGCAATTACAGGCGCTTGCGAGAGACGCTTTCATCTGCCGCCCTCCATTCGGAAGATTGCGACCATCCTGTTGCGAGATTGAGTCGTCAATCACACGTCCCAAGTCTCTAAAAGTGAGGAATTTCAGCTGAGCGTGAGGATCGTTTTTTCATCACCTCTCAGATTGGGGTTTTAAGATGACAGGTGGGGGCTCTGTGGGTGAAAGATCACGGCTTAATCTCAATGCTTGTCAGATGTCATCGAGGGGGGCTGGTGGAAAACAAAGGAAAGCACTTAAATTTGCTTTCAGGCTTTTTTTGGTCTCCTCAGATGAAACGTTGATTTTTTTGGGTTCTGAAACTTGTCAGTCTTTTCACACAATATTTTTTACATTGTTCAATCCTGGTAGCTGGATGTCAGATGCTGAATGTTTTTTATAGACTGAAATATGGCTGCACAATAGGTTCTCTGTTAGTTTTGATTGTATTAATGTTTCTTGTCCTAAGGTTCTGCTTGAGACAACCTTTTTGACTTCTAGCCCCGCCCACATTGACTACAACAATAATATTTATATCATTTTTAAAAGTTTAAATAAATATTGTTGTAGTTAATGTAAAATGTAAATATTTTAAAATAGTATTTTGGGCCCCTTGGAAGTTTAAAGCTTTGTTTAAAGTATTAAGCAGCTGTGTTTCTGTGTAAAGAAACTGTATTTGTGTTACTGTATAAAGTAAAATGCTACTCAGTAAAGATTGTGTCATTTGTGCTACAAAATTACCTCCATGCTCGCTTTAAGAATCTGGAATAAAGACAAACTCAGCAACATCTAGCTCATGAAAACCTATTCCAGTTGCCAGCGATTAGTCAGTCACTAAGCCAAGCCACTTTCCCACCGAGGGGCACAATATAAACCAAAAACAACAGCGGCAACAAAAAAACTCGATCTGTCTTTGTCTGTTTTTACGGCAGCCATTCGTGGCTGACAGTCTCACTCAAGGCCATAGAAGCAATTGCTCCTCTTTATGCTTGCAGCGTCTGATTGGCCGATGAAGATGGCAAAACCATTGAAGCGTTTGATCATTTGTCTCGTCGTTTATAGACCCAGATCTGTACCTCAGTTGAAGTTTCAATTCCAAACTTTAATTTACCCCTTTGCAAAGACCTCTTCAAATGACAACTTCATTGGTCAATTTTGCTTGCTCTGCACAGGAGTGTTTAGGCTTGAAATGTGCTATAATGTATGTTTGTTTGTTTGTTTGTTTGTTTGTTTAGATCATTCAGGACAGAGTGCTTCAGCAGGCATCCAGGAGCAATCTGATGTGGAACAGTCACCCCGGTGGTCTTTATACACTGCCCCTGTACTCCTCTTACCTGGGCGACTTCCCTTTCTACTATGCTGAACTTGGTAATTTATCATCATCATCATCATCATGTTAATAGTTTAAGCTTAAGGGTAGGGCAGGACAACCAATCAATGCATTCAGACCGAATGGAATGATTGGATTGACATGGTATTGTCCTTCCCCAGAAGATATATGTATATTAATATATTTAGACTATTTTAGAGATTATTATTATTGTTATTATAATGTGAAAAGACTTTCACCCAGTCATCCTAAATGATACAGATTGATAGTAATTAATTTTTTACCCCATTAGCACTATTAATAAGTGTGCCATCAGCCGTTTTACCAAATTTACATGATTAATTCAGAAGATTGTACATAGAGGAAATTATAATTTGGTTCAATATTTGGTTAACACCTGTAGATAACATCTTTGTCCAATCCAGTGCAATAAAAAAATGGTCTGATGGCTTTATTAGTGTATAAGAGATGGATAAGATGCATGTTGTCACCTCTTTACTTTAAGCATTAAAGCTCTAGCCAACTCAAATGAGAGCGTTTCAAAATGCTTAAAATAAAGATGTGTGCTTGTTCTTGTTATCAGCATTACAGTATGTACTAAAGCAAAGTACATGTAAGGTTAATGTGAGCCTATATGATGGTTGCCATGGTGACAGCATCAAACATCCAGCAAAGCGTATACATTAGTTTTTAAAAACTAGTTTCTGATCGAAAACACTTGGTGGCTTTGCTTGCAAAATAAGTCAAAATAGAATACGTCACGAAACTATTTTGGACGCAGCCAAAGTCTCTCTTGTGAGCCCCTGTTCGCCTAAACTTTTATAAACTTCTCCTGTATGACGTTTTGAGGTTATGTTCAAATGTTTCAGGAATTAAAGAGCTTTCTAAGACATGACAGACTGGAATTATGGGACTGTAAGATTTCCTTTCATCTTTAACAGACACAAGTCTCGTCATTGCCAAGTTTGTGACTTGCCTCGTTCAGAACCCCAGTTGCGTCCCGTTCTCTCCTTTATCATCATCAGATTTATTTTTAAACACCCTCTCCCGTTGGCCCTTAATTGCAGAGACGCCTTGATATCTAAAAACTTAACCACGTATCTAAGTGACAGCCATTGTACAACGTGATAGATTATCGACCCTGCCCGTGTAATTGCATCGCTAAATCCATATTCGCATCTAAAGTCGCACGTTGACGCAGTTGCTAATGCAGCTCACGCATCCCTCCGTCTTAATCTGCGCTGCTTGTCAGACCAATCAATGTGAAGCTGTTGATTGAGCACCTCTTGTTAGCGAGAAAACGCGGGTGTAAAAAAACAAAAAATATGGTAAGCAACAAGAATTATCATCATGTATTTGTGCTAGCGTCACCGCTGCAGCAATTAAACTGGAGTTAATGCATGTTATTTCAAGATGAGTGTTTTACTGCATTCTGCTGTCTGTTCATGTTGTCTCATGATCTCAAAGGTACCAGTAGAATCGTTTTAAGATCGTTGGATCTACAGCAGAGATTTATAACTGTGTGCATTGTGATGTTATATTAACGTGAAAGAAAAAGGCTGAAGATTCACTCTGGGTGGAATGTCATTTTAATCCTCTCATTTTTATTTATTTATTTCAGGGATCAGGACGAATTCCAAGTTCACTGCTGTTATCCATGCTGTCACCCCTCTGGTTTCTCAGTCTCAACCTATTTTAAAGCTCCTCATGTCTGTGGCCAAGTCCCAGTACTGTGCTCAGGTAAGAATCTCCTCCAACAGTCCGGATTCATGATAAGGTTCGAATCCAGCCTGCAAGTTCCAATTCTATTCTCCGGTCTCCTTCTCTAATAAATTTCTGCCCTCTCTCTACTGTCTCTAATAAAACATGTAAAATGTTTTGCCTGCTATAGGTATATTATAGTCCATTAGGCTCTTTTATACACACCAGATACTGAAAAACACTGAGGTAAACGCTAAAATGTGTGTGTGTAAAATTGGATTAAATGTGTGACTGATACTGGAGATGTTGTTTTTCTCTTAAGGATGTGAGCAGATCTCAGAGCGGTAAAAGTAGCATCATTTGCACATCCAGATACTTCGTCTCTGCCACCCCCTCAGTTTAAACCACCCGTAAACCTCAGGGACTAATTCAGAGCCCAAGAATCCCAGCAGCCTGTGCGTTTCCATGGCATCCACTGCTTTCCGAAGTGTTTACCGCCCTGGGAACCAAAACGTATTGATTCCTCTTCAGTTTGCGAAAGAGATGGAGAGAGGGAGACTGGTGGGGGAGGAGCAGAGGAGGTGAATTAAATGCTATGTATCCCCGCTGAGTACGTGGAGCGTGTTGCACACACACATGCGACAGTTTTCTCAGACTGTCTCCTCTTTTCTCCGCGGGAGGCCTTGAAGAGACTCTACCGATGCTTTGCTTTTGTTTCCCAGGCTGAGCTTAAATCCAGCAGTTAAAGAGGAGAGCTGGAAAAAGCAACGCTTGCCCCTTTAGCTTCATTTCATCGCACGGAGGAAAAGCAGCAGAGGAAAAAGCAACAGCGATATAAATAAACGAGAGGGAAACGAAAAGAAACTCGATCTGGCAAGCAAGTAACTGAGACTCGGGCCCACCGCTGCGAGCGAGCGTTCGCCGCGTGCGTACGTTTAATCCACGTATACCTCCACCCCCAAAACAGGAGGAAGTTGATAGAGATACCATCTGCGTTTAAGCTCTTTGATCTGTTGCAGAGGAAGTTACAGCTAATGGCACTTATAAAACCCCTTTAAATTCAGCCAGACATGGACTCCTGCGCCTCACACCTCATACCGTCTCCGAATCCGTCAACAGGAAGTTGCAGAGAAACTGTGAAGCCAACACACTTCATTACAGGTCGATTCCCAGCCGCTCACGTCCATGGCAACCATTAAGCGGTCGTCGTTATCTAAAAATCCAACCCTCTGGCTTTGTTTTGTTTCTAAGAGTTTAAGTAGTTTAATTACGTCTCTGATCTTATTATAGATTATGGAATACTTAGAGTTTGAAGAGCCTCCTGATCCACACGCATGTAATATCATTAGACAGCAGAGCTTTTATTTATTACGTTCTGCTCTGAGCTTCCAGAGCTGCGTGACTCTGCGATTGGGAGTTAATGAAATGAAAAATGCAGTTAAGTAAAAGGCTCGATGGCTGTTTATATCGCCAGTGCTTTAAAACCTGATTTTAAAATCAGTGAATTAATATAGTACATTTTCATTTGGAGCAGCTCGACTCGGCAAACCTGAGAGCTTTGGTCAGAGCTGTGTCTTAGCGGTTAGCATAACATGTCAAGACGTGACGATCGGTGCTCGTCTGGTTCGAACCTTTGCATGTGTAGGCCTTCCTGTCAAGCTGTTTAATGTGCGCAAATGTCTGCGCTTCAGATCTCTGTTCTGGTCTTTTTAAAATGCTACTTTTCATTTCAGTGTTTGGTTGAATTTAAACACAATCACTCCTGATTGAAAAGTCCCTGAAAAAGTACCACAGTGCTTTCCGAGGGGGTTGGGTTGAGTCCAAACACTGAGGAGTTTGTAATGAGTTTTTTTTACCCTGTTCTGTAAACTGCCTTCCTCAAAAGAAACAGACTCTCTGTGAGAAGCGCCTCTCATAAAATGTTTCACGTGAAACGTTTATGAGTGTTAACATAAAATAAGAGGCAGTCACTTCAGTTCGAGACACTTGAAAGTGACAAAGCCAAAATTAATTTGACAAAGTCTGTTTTCACAGCTATGACCTAAAATAAATTAAACGCAACATAGCATGGTGTCCCTGTCAAGTTTGGGATACTGTCAGAGTCTAAAACTTGCTGCACAGAAAGCTGTTGAACTGCACTACAGAAGATAAACAAGGTTACAGCCTGCGTTTCCCTAAAGTGTGAAGATGTGGCTTGTTTTGTTTTCACAGCTTATTTTATACAGTCACATTCTCAGTTCATGTGCGATTGTTGCTTAAATTTATCTTTGGCTTTTTAATAAAGTATAATTAAAAACGTGATGTGTGCTTCACAAAGAGTTGAAATGTTTATTAGAAGCATTTAAGATGAAGTTGATTGAATTGGCGTGAATCTCCGCCAACAAGGCATCAAAAACAGAAATGCATAATTAAAAAAATGTGTCTGATCTTATTTTCTCTCTCTTCTCAGATTATTGTATTGTGGAATTGTGACAAGCCTTTACCTGCCAAGCATCGATGGCCGGCCACCTCAGTGCCCATAATTGTAATTGAAGGGGAGAATAAGGTGAGACCCTATCAGACTGTACGTTTCAATAGGAAGCTAATAGGTTCCTGCTAGCTGACAAATAGCTAATAGGGAACTTTCTCAAAACGTTGACTAATGTTCTCTAAAAGGCATCAAAAACATTATTGCAGTAACGTTACTGGAATGTTTCTTTAACATTATATATCATGTGTCAAGAACATTATGTAGTTTGTGAAACTTTTTTTCAGTTTCATTATGAAACTGGATGTTTTGAATGTTCCTTGAACTTTTACAACAACTTGTTTAATGTTTTTGGTGTGTAATGGAAAATTAAAGAAACTTTCCTGCAACCTAAAATTGTTAGCCGAAGGATACCTTAGTTTTTATTTTTATGTAACTACACAGTTTATTTTCTCTTTCTGTGGTAATAAAGGAATAGATCTGTCATCATTTACTCATTCCAAAACATTACTGTGTCATTCCAAAACATCCAAACGTTATTTCCATGAAACACAAAATTCAGCATTTATTCTTTGAAATCCCTAAGTGATTTTTCCTCACTCAGTTAATGCGGCCTCAGATTACTGAACTAAACTGTGCGTTTATAAACGACATAGGTTGAAGCCAATTGTTTTAATAAAATTGTGGCTTAATTTATATTTATAATAGTTAAATATTAGCTATGCTTGTGTAAAGTCTTCATAGGGAGTTTGGATTTTTTGCTCTGAACCGAGAGAGCGAGAGAGAGATTGTTTCCCAGCGTTTGGAGCAGAGAGGGATTAGTTTCCGCCGGCTGAGGAATGAGAACAGTGTGGTAGTGCCAGTCAGCGTGTGGTTTGTAGAGCTTGTGGCTGTCTTGTTTACAGACGTGTGTGTGTGTGTTCCCATCCAGTCTGATGTATGAAGAGACATCTCTTTCAAGCCATGACTGACAGTGTGACCCCACGTCACACTCAGAAGTTGCTTTGGGCATTTTCCTCATTAAACACTTACATTCCTGCAGTATATAAAGTCCCACAGAGAATACTGTGATGTTTAAACAGCGCCACGTTCGGTTCTCGCGCTTTTGCTGAGCTGTGTGGCTTTCATTACGATAACATGAAACAGAATTCACAATGCGATACAGTTTTCAATTAACTGGGCCGTAATGCGGCGTTATGAAACATGAAACCTAATACTCGGTGGGAAATAACATGGGGCGGGCCTTGATTTTATCGATTAGGATTTGATTGGGCTGTGAAAGGTTATGCTATGATATTATTGGTTAATGTCAAATGCGGCGATGCCAGAAGCAGAAATGACACATCTCACCTTTGAAGCTGTCAGATGTAATTGCCGTGTCACTAGTGGAAACAAACAATCACAAAAGTACAATGACTGTTTTTACCTCATCTGTCACGTTTCATATTATGGCTGTGGAGTTCTGGGCGTGCTGATTGAGAGAGAGAGAGAGAGGCAGGATTTATAATGTTTGGTGTATGTGTATTTCCTGTTCAGTGGTTTGTTTAAATACCGGCCTGTTTGTGTATTTATGTGACTCTCGACTGTGTTTTGATGTTTCGGGTTGTTGAGACTTGATTTGTACATATGTGTTTTGACACAAGTTAAATCAAAGTATGTGTGTGTATTTGTGACAGATGTTTAATGTGTGTTTGTGTGATGTGGTTATTGTAAATATGTGGATCTTATTAGTATTTCTGACCTCACACACACACACACGCACAAACACACACCAGCCAAATATTTAAAGTCATAAATAGTGCAACAGATTTCAGAATCCACACAGGAAAAAAAACATGAAAGGAGTGATTTTTCCCTCTTTACTTGCGTTCTCTCTCTCGCTCCCTCTCTCTCTCTCTCTCTCTCTCTCTCTCTCTCTCAAAAGCCTAAAATGTCAACTCACTAATTTCAGTGTGCTACAAACAAAATTAGCTGTCACCAGAAAAAATCAACAGAGCAGGAAGCAAGACAAGCTGTACCAGTTTTTACCCTATGAAACTAATAACAAAATTCAGAGATTTTTTACATTTTTAATGATGGTTGTGTTCTGCAGTTGATGAAGACTCTTCTTTGTGAGCTAAATCAAATATTTGTGTTTCATTTTCTCATTTATTGTTTAAGTTGATTTATTGGCATTATTGGCATTATAGAATGATGTAATGTCTGTTCATATAAAGTAAAATCGACTCTTTCTCTCCGTAGGTGATGAGCAGCAGATTTCAGCCGTATGACAGCATCATCACAGATGCAGTGTTGAGTCTGGATGAGGACACTGTGTTGTCAACCACTGAGGTATTGGCCCATAATTCTCTCGCTCGCTCCCTCGCTCTTTTTTCACGTGTGTCATCTTTCTTACTGCAATTTTCCAACAGGGTGTCTATAGGGGAACTTTACAGGTCTGGCAATTTGTTTGCTTTGAAAAATGAAAATAAATATTAAACATATTACATTAACCTCAACCAACGCTGCAGAAGCTACTGTTTAAAGTTCCTTCCACATTCAAATGTATTAAGCACATTTTGCACAGCCTGTAAAACGGAACGCTGTCCCTTTAAGAAACGAAATTGAAAATAGCATCCAACATTTTTGTAACCCAGCAGCGCCGTTCTGAGAAGCGTCTCGCACAAAAACACAATGCATAGAGTGGGTCAGAACCGCTATCATATTCAGCTGCTCTCGGATTAAACCCCCAACCTTTCAGCTGCCGCTGCAGATTTTTAAACCACTGTGCTTGTACCACCCATAATCAGCTCAGCCCTGGTTCCTCCCTCACACTGCAGTGTGTGCGGGTGAGAAATGGCCTTCCCTTATCACAGAGAGCAGAGTCAGCTTGCATGCGCCCAGCCGAACACGACGTCTGAACCGTCTGCAGTGCTATTCTTCCCTCTCTTCTTTCTGAAATGGATATCTTTAATCATTTGTTATCGTGACCACACCACAGGGAAACTCCAATTACTCCCTTTCTTAAACCTTCTACCCTCACAAAACAAGGCCAGTTGTGAAGGCCCAGACATTTTTGGCATTACATGTGAGACAGATGTTCTGCCGGTGGGGTTACGACAAGGTTTCATTGTACATGGTGTGTGTGTGTGTGAGTGTGTGTGTGTGTGTGAGAGTGTGTTTGTGCTCTGCCTCTGACACTATTGATGTTTCAGTAATTATTTATAAATGCTTTAATCTAACACATCTTATAGCCTTGGTATATAAAGTATGTTTGTGTGTGTAAAAAATTATGCCAACAGCCTCGGGTCTTTGTTCTTTTTTTAACTCTTTGTATGTGTCTTTTGAAGCCCTGGTGTGCAGTGTGACCTCTAACTCGGAACTTTACATGGCCTTGCAGGTGGACTTCGCTTTCACAGTGTGGCAAAGTTTCCCAGAGAGAATTGTGGGATATCCTGCCCGCAGTCATTTCTGGGACAATAATAAGGAGCGTTGGGGCTACACCTCCAAATGGACCAATGACTATTCCATGGTTCTCACAGGAGCTGCCATTTACCACAGGTCTGTGAAACATCTGTTCAACTGGGAAGAAATTAGGCCAATGCCATGAGCCCACAGGACAAGATAGTTAGAGTAATAGAATAACTTTATAAGACTGCACAATATAGGTCCATTAATGATTGTGCTAGTATTATTTGTAAGTGGGAAAAACACATTTCAATTGTGAACAATTGTTCAATTATTGTAAGTGTAGTTGTTGAGGCTACAGGTCTATATTGCTTACTAATTTGACTTCATTTCCAGTTTTTTGTTGAGTTCTGGTGGGATATTTTGACTTCATGGCCCGTAATTCCCCGCTGCAATGTTTGAAACCCACCTTACTCACAGTTTCTACCCAATAAAATATTCTAGAGCTTAGCATAAAGTATTTTTGTTAAAAAAAATAAGCAAACACTAAGAAATATCTAGTGGTGTAACTTATTTTGATGTTTGTTTCTTAAAACTTTGAACCCCCTTAGATGGTTGTTGAAGCCCCCTGGTGGGTTTCAGCCCCCTGGCTGGCAAACACTGATATTTAAAATTCCAGTTACATTCATACCTTCTGTTCCTCCTTCTCCAGATATTACCACTTCCTATATACTCACTTCCTACCAAGTAGCCTGAAGAGCATGGTAGACCAACTGGCCAACTGTGAGGACATCCTCATGAACTTCCTGGTGTCTGCTGTAACCAAGCTGCCACCCATCAAGGTCACCCAGAAAAAGCAGTACAAGGAGACAATGATGGGTCAGGTATGTAGACGATGTCTCAAAGGTCCATTTGCACAGATTGTAAGATTGGGTCTCCAATGTTCTTGGAGGTCAACACAACCTGCAGTGTTTGGCTCCAGCAAACAACCGCAAAGACATTGATTAGCTGGTTCAGGTGATTTATTAAGATAGGAGCTAAACTTAGAGCTACATGCATTGGAGATCTCTGCTGTAAATCTCACGTTTCTTCTTTCAAGAGAAACACACATTGCGACTTTGCCTTTAAATCCTGCTAAATGTAACAGACCCGCATGACCTCTGGAAAACTAACATTTCACATCTTCTCCCTGCAGTCATCTCGAGCCTCGCGCTGGGCAGATCCGGACCATTTCGCCCAGCGACAGACCTGCATGAACAAGTTCGCCAGCTGGTTTGGCGGCATGCCCCTGGTTCACTCACAAATGAGATTGGACCCCGTTCTCTTCAAGGACCAAGTCTCCATCCTCCGCAAGAAATACAGGGAGATAGAGCGACTCTGACCAGACCGGCGCCCCTCGTCAGACATTTATCAGGGGCCCGGGGAGACTCAGAGGACCATAGAGTCCATGGTTGGAGTTCTGGCTCAGTTTTTCCCCTCAGCACACAGCAAAGGACAAAGACACCAGGATGTGATGACCTCTGTGGACCTCTAAACATACATTACACACTTTTAACCACAAGACTATTTCTTTTTTGTTGTTTTGCTTTGGTTTTGGGTTTGATAATGAATGCCACAGATGAATGATCTTTCCCAGCACCTGAGCAAGTTGTTGGAAGACAGGAGGGACGCGTCATTGTGTTAGCACTTCATCTTCACCACGCCATACCAAGATCCATCTATCTTCCACCTTTGATGTCAGCAGAGATGCCTGCTCTGTCATGTTCTCCAGTTCCATATTTTCAGAGTCGAGAACGAGCCAGAAATGTGTGTGAGAGTTCATTGTTAAACATTTCCAAGTTTTTGAGGTATTAGGGGGATTTTTGTGCGCAAAGGTTTTCATTCGCAAATGTCCGTCAGCTTTACAATGATATCAGTTTGTTTCAGTGGAATTGATTTCGTGAGCTTGGCTGTGGTTTAATTTACCCAGTTGAACAGCAGTACAAGTTGAAAAGTTCACAAACGCAGAATAAATATACCAGTGTGCAAAAAAGGCGTTCAAAATGACCCCTGTTATTAGCGGCATAACCGCTATTTAATGGGGGTCACGTTAAACACCCTGCAGTATTTTATTTTTCTTATTTTTAAAATAGTGCCAAGAACTCATTAATCGCCTTTTAAGTGGCGTGTCAAACCCTCCCCGATTTAATTCATGCAAATCCGCCTTTTAAGAAAAAAATTAATTAAAATTCCCGAAATCCTTACATTGTTAAACAACCAGGCCTGGAAAATAATGTTTGTCGTTGTCAGCAAAGAAAATTTGCCGGGAAACAAAGGCAGTGCCCGGAGAGCTTACTGTGCACAAACGCCATCTGTTTAGACAAAAAAAACTTCTGTTAGCTCTTTGGAACTTCCCATTTGGAAAGCAGCTTATGACATCACAGCATGACAGGTTGCATCACAAGGACGTATGGTCCTAATTTAAGAGACTTGTCTCTCACCACCTTTATCTTCACTGTCCGTGTGAAGAATGAGCTGTCTGTCAAAATTCAATGGCACGGCCTTGTTTCTGGTCTTTTGTTGGTCTCCCATTTAAAATGTGACTCCGCTCCACATATAAAACTTACTCGACCACAAACTGATGCCCGGCAAATTTATGTCCCCTGCATTACCTAGAAAGTGTCAAATGTGTACTTCCTTTATATCGCAATGAGCGTCTTTTCTCATTGATTTTATATCAAGAAACTGGAGCTTGACACATTGGGCCCCTCAAGTGTCGTTCTGTATGTTTTCCAGAGCAGAGATTGTTTTATTTTTTACAGAATGGAGCATTTTGTCAGTCACTGCTCACAGGTACTTGAATGTCTGATGAGTTGAAGGGTTTCTGTGCTTCTGTGGCCTTTTTGTAACGGTGACTGGACTTAAAATGTGCCAGTTGTGAGCCAAAGCCTTTATTTCCTTTTAATGCATCAGTTATCTTTGTACACTACGTTATTTTCTGTTGTCATGGTCAATCCATGTTAAAATCAAAACTCGTATCTGACACCTGAATGTTTAAAAATCCAGGCTGCAGACTTCAGTCGTGTCACATTTTGTTAGGCAAATGTCTTAGGATTTTAACAAGCTATTTGACATACTACATAATGCTTTGAATTGCTTTCCAGTAACACTGAAACGGTTGTAACATTTGTAGCTAAATGAACTGCAGATCTTTTTCAAATTAAATTGCCATCTTAATGTTAAAGTTTAATAGATGCTTAGTGGAATCTTATGCAAGTAAATATTACATTTACAGTCTCAGAAAGCTACCGCTGTAATTGCCCTCTTAACAGTTACATAAAACGTTCATTAGTAATTAGTTATTTCGATTTTGAAACATGATTTCTTTTGCGCTTTTACACAAATGGCCCACATCTGGTTAAGTTTTAAGTTCAGCAAACCAATTTAAGTCTGTTATCAAACATTTATATCAATGATTGTTGTTGTGAAAATGTCATCGCAAAAATAACTTGAGAATTAACTGGCCACGCACATTATCATTGGCCAAATCGTAGACAATTCAGAATCATGACTGGCCACTGTACATATCTGTTTTTGTTTATACAAATGCACCTACAAAACTAGCTGTATAGTGTCTGAACCTGGAGATGTTTATAATGGGGCAGCTGAAGGCTGCATCAATGTTTTTTTAAAGCCCTTGCCAACGCCGTTATGAGTGCTCACGCTGTCTAGATGTGTCCCAGGCCCTTAATGCAGATTGTGTATAGACGACACACACCGATAGGTGTTTGCGTTGTAAAAATATGCCAGTGTTATTTTAATTACCCTGCTTAATATGACAAAGCCATTCATTTTAAATTGGCCTCTGCTGAATGCTGCTGCTTCCATAACATACTTGCAAAATCACCAAAGAGTCTTGGTAAATTTAAACTCATGCAACGCTATTGCCATTTTGTCTTTAGTAAACAGATTCTTTTATGGTTTTATGATGGCTATATCTCGGTCCGTCTTTCTCAGTTAGCAAGTTGCGTCAAGGTAATCCTGTCTTAGCGCTACCTGGTGGAATTATACGCAGACACAGGGCCTCATAGAGATATGTTTGTGTCAGCTTTAACTGTGTAGTGCTTACATTATTCTCTGTTATTAGCAATAATCAATACAGAACAATGCTCATAAATGTCATGTTTGAAATACTCACTGACCGTCTCTGATCGTGCCTTTTAATTGATTGATTTGTGAGTTTGTGACCCCCCCACACAGCTGTCACAGAAAGGGCAAAATCTTCAATGTTTTGTCTGTCAGATGCCAATGTTATCATACACTAAATCTTCATATCATCATCATCTGTTAAAAACTGTATTTCTCAGATTAGGCTGTTAATCAGAACTGCATGACCACTCTAGGCTATTTATGAGTAAAATATACTGGTTTTTGTTTTGCTCCCTCCTGTTCTGATCCCCTCATCCCTGTAATTAACAGATGACTTTTTATAGAGGTAATAAAGAAATTGCAAAATGCCAATTTTGTATGAATGATTTATAAGAAAATGAATAAAGTCATATTTGATGCTATAAAGCTGTGAAGAATGTTTCTTCTGGTGAATGATGTTACAATGGGCCATACTGACACTCGCCGGCCATGAACCCACCGCTGTTGACTGTGGGTTACTGTAACAGAAACCGTGATGCGCTGCTGTGCTTTTTCATTCTTTTGACACTTATGAATCACAAAAACTGTACTGAGGAAATCCGTGTTCAAATGAATACGATCGCGAATTTGAGCGCTTATATACTGGGTAGCACTAAAAGCTAACAGTTTGCTCCTTTGGTAATTTTGTGCTTGATAAAGCAGGTATGAAACACTATAAAAAATGTGTGTAATAAAAAAGGAGGCAGTCAAGCGCTGGTGTAAGGTTTATACTTGATATATATATATA
>JBAJNP010009608.1:0-17801 GCA_036877545.1 Yasuhikotakia modesta | reverse complement strand
TGTATAGCATCATATTTTATATATAGCGCTATATAGCCTCTTTATTTCACAGTATAGCACAACCTCTTGTTCTCAGTTGCCTAAGTTGTTATTTTTTTGTTTCTTTCAGAAATGCATCGACATTTTGATAGAGAAGGAATATCTGGAACGTGTTGATGGGGAAAAAGACACATACAGCTACTTGGCTTAAAAAATTCCAGTTTGTCCCCTACCGTCATTCCTTAAACATTTGTCTAATGTTTTGAGGAATATCTACACAAAGCCGACAGACAAAACAGAAGATTTTTCCTAGATCTTAAGTCATTGCTGGCAAGTTGGACAATGTGACACTGGACTTTACCCTTTAAACCCAGACTGCTAAAGCGGCCAGTCTTTGTCTTTAAGCCCTTAAGCTGCTCAGGATTGCATTTGCTTTTTAATGTGTAAATACTGGATGTTGAACTCATAGTGGGACCCAGAGCCAGGGTTGCATGTTATCATGAAAAAGTCAAAATGCTGATTAATTTAATAGGAATAAATTAAAAAGGACTTTCAGAAACCTGACAGCTTTTTATAAAAGGCTGTTGGCTGCAAATGCAAGTATGTATGATAAAATGACACATTTCAGCAGCACTGAGTATAATCACATCTGATTGGCTGTTTAGTCGTTACACGCCACCAAAACGCTATTTGTATAGTGCGGCTTATTTTATAAACCTCATGAATAAATGATTTTTCTTTAAGTGTTTTTCATCAAACATCTCGCCATCTGAACACACAAGCGTTACAACAGATGATAATTTTCAGTTTATTTATTTTTACAAGTCCCTGTAAACAATCAGGCAGCACCTTGTTGTGGGAGGCAAACGAAAAATGGAGTGGTCAAAAACCCTTGGGTGGGGGGAAAGACAAAAAGTGGGAATAAAATGGAGCACAAGGAGTCATTGGTCTCCTGGCCGAAACACTCAAATGGTCACTAAACAAATCACAGCAAAGGCTAGCGTCAATAAATTACAAAAACTGGCTTACGTTGAGAAAATAAATAGGGACCTTACGTGTGTTCTCATACATCAAGCATGGTATTATTGCTTTGATTTGTTAAAAATCCCGTTTACAAAAGTGATTGTATTTCACTTAATACAGCACCAGAGCACCATGACATTAATCTTTAGTGACTTCTAGCTCATAGCTGCAACTGTCAGGATAGACTTTACAGATTAAAAAATGCAGACTAACATCAAAGGAACTTCCTGTTTCCAGCCCCATGTGAAACTTGTTCATGCAAACAATGAATATACTGTTCCACAACATTAAGACATCTAATTCAAAAAGGTATTCTGTGTTTTTTAAACATTTCAAGGCACTGCAAAAGTATGATACTGATTCTACCCCTTCTCACATAATTCAAGCCGTTTTGTTTTGTCTTTACAGCAACTGCATGTTGACGTAACAGAAAAAAAACGATGGGTTTCTTGCTTAGGTGCTAGGAACAAAGTGGCTTTGGTTTCCACAAAAAAAGCTAAACAGAAGCCGGGGTTTGCGTACAATGAGTGCTGCAGAGTGACATTTTGGTCCAAAGGTGCAAAAGCGTAAATGGTTAAATTACCAGCAACTAGAAAAAAATCCACAATACAAAACAATGGATCACTTTAGCTGTAAACATGACAGAATGTTCAAGTTATCAAAAACTGTATCCCAGAGTAAGCCTGTTGGTAAGCCTGTTGAGTAAAAAAAAGTCCTTAAAATGTCACGGTTTAAAAAGTTATCAAATAGATGCCCTTGAGTATCTAAACCGTATTGGAAATGTATGTGGAGAGAGAATTCCTGAAAGGTGTAAGGCATTTGTTCTAGGAGGTAGACGGCTTCAAGAAATTTCCATTTCGCGTTCAATGCCGACATATTTCAGAGCATCGGCTTGACTGTATCTGAAAGCCATGTGAAAAACAACTAAATTAGATAACATTTTCCAGCCATTAATCATCATTACTCTCATTTGTAGAACATTTAAATGACAAATATGGCATTATTATTTTCACCTGTAGTCAAAGAACAGTTCCTCTCCAGTCTGTATGGCTCTCTTAGCAAAAATGCCAATCCTGTGATCCCCATTAACCATCATGACTGTAAAAAGCAGAAAAAAAAAATCAATGAGATCTTTCAGAGAAATTACTCTTATTTTCCCACACTGTATTTTGAATGACGTACCTTTTGCATAGCAATTTGGGTTCACAGAGTGGTTGGCAAACCTGATCTTGTTTCCTTTCCTAGTTGCATCAACAACAAAGTCTGTGGGTGAAAGGCAAGATGTTTTCAGCCAATCAGAGAGCAGCACGTGAAACGGTTGCAAATGAAAGTTTGTCAGAAAGTGTCAAGGTACCGTTATTCAGGTTAAACAGGAAGCTGCACATGTATTTGTCATAGACCTTGCCTCTGCGGTCTGCTTCATCCTGGGAGATGATCTGGGTTAAAAATAGAACGTGTTATTACAGAGGAAACGCATCATTGTGTTTGCTCTGATGTCACACAAACATCTTACCTCCCCACAGTACTCAGAGATAAACTCATTCTTTTGAACTGGCTCTTTGATGAAGATGCCCCACCCGGCCACATCAGATGGAGCGAGTAGCAGGTGCTAAAAAACACAAAAGGAAACAACATTAATAACCCAGGAAGAAACACTCAACATTCATTTAAAACCAAAGAAATGCTTGAAATTCAGATGTACTTATTAATGGTTATATAAGAATGTACTCATAGCATTTCAGTGTTATTTCAACAAAAAGAAATGTAAGCTAATTCAGTGCTAATCTTAGTTCAGAGACTTCAGAATTCAGAATAAACAAACCTTCTTTGCTCCTCTCTGGATGCTGCAGTTTTTACAGGAGACATTTTTACTGTCCCAGTGATCGGCCGCCCCACAGGTGAGGCACAGGTCAGGGTCACACTCCCTTACAGCCAGGTAACAGGGGCACTGTTTGGTGTTACACTGAGCTTTACACCGGCAGCCTGGAAACCGGTTCTGACCTGTAAATAAAACAGGGTACATTTAGAAAATCATCTTGAGTTCGACCAGGAAAATAGGAACCGTTTCAGCTGAGGGGACGTTTGCACTAGTGTCTCATTATGTTGTCTGTCCACAGACCACAGATTAGCACTCCGTGTTCTGCTGTAGACTGGGTGTCAAATCAGTGTCACAGTGCCTGACTAGTGTGTGCGTTTACTCACATTCTGAGCTACACTGGCAAAATTTCTCACAGAAGTTTTGGGCAGTGACACAGGGGCAAGAACTGTCACATGGTTGGCGAGGGTGGTCACATGGCTGATAGTTGTACACGTGATTGGAGGAGCCATCTGCGAGCAGAAATTTGACCAGATCTTCAAACTTCAGTGTTTTATTCACGTAGGCATGCTGGAAAGTTGTTAGGCACAGTCTGCAAACAGTCTTATGATCTACAACAAATCAGAAAGATTCAAACCTTTCTTGAGTTGAATTTTCCGGCAATGGGTTGCCCACAACCTAGAACAACAACCCAAGAAAGCATGAGAGGTTATATGTGTTTGCAATAACAATAGAGGGTTAATAAATATATCTAACAATATACCTGTGTTTTCTCTTTTTCTTTCTTTGAGGCGTGTTTTCATCCACCGCAGGTGCGCGTGCAATGATGCTAGATTCTTTAACCCTGAATTCATAAACCTAGCATATCAAAAAACATATTTACTTTAAATTATATTTGTAATTACATGTGTAAGTCCTTTGCATTCATTTAAAAACATTTAAAAGAACATGTAGTTTCTTAGCATTACCTTCATAAACACATAACATTATAGACACTAATGTACTGCATCCTTGTACCTGTCTGCAGGTTTTTGTGCCGATGAGTCTGGCGATAGCACAGAAGTTGTCATAGTAAGTGCCTATCAACACTCTGAAGAGAGACGCCTCCGCTCCACTCCAGTCCACGTTTTCAGGCGGCTCTGAGCTCAGCTTTAACTTCACTGGAGTCTGACAGCGAGAGTTTGCCTCTGTAAAATGAGGCAAAAAATTACCAAACAGTGTAAGCTCAGTAGCATTATTTTACGACTACACAATACCTATAATTACACCTGTACAATTACAAACAGGTCATAATCTGGAACTTGTTCAGTAATGTGGTTATAATTCATAGCAGCCCCTCAAGATCCACCTGAAGAGCTGGTGGTCTCGTCCTTTTTGTCGTCGTCATCTTTGTCGTTACAGTCGTTCCCGTCTGCCCCGCCCTCACGGTCACTGTCAGTGTCTTTAGTCTCGGCATTGACGGTGGGAGTGCTGGGCCTGCTGTTGCTGTTAGGGAGTCTGCCTCTGCGTCTGCCCACTGTGCGCTTAGAGGGGGTTTTGGCGCGTTCCGCCACTACACCGGCTGGGTATTCCCTTACCATCCCATCCTGCAGAGAAACATGGTGTTCTGACTTAGCATGAGGCTACAATCGCGCCATTTGTTTACGTTGTGCGTATCAATGCACTTTTAAACCATATACATCTATATACCTGAACCATATACATGTAGCAATAAATTCCACAAGGTTTGCCATCCACCAGGTCTTCCATGTTCTTGCGCTTGTATGTGTTTGGTGTTGCGTGGAAAGCTGTAGATCAAGGAAAGAAACTTGTGAGGTGACATCGACGCATCAGGAAGAGAGATTACTGGTGTGATTTGTGCTTACGGTGAAGGAAACAGTCGTATTTGAAGCAACGTCTGCAGAACAGAGTGTGGAAGGAGTGCAGGCTCTGCTCCCTCTGCACCGATTTGGCGTTCGGGCCGTCGATGTTGGGGGTGCACTCGGGTGGGAGGGCTCCAGGAAGCTGCTGCTCGGTCAACTCTTTAAACCTGAGAAGAGAGTTAGGTTAGTTGTCGGTTAATAATCGGCATTGGTACGTTTTTCACAGACACATCTGACATACTTCTCTTTGAGTTCTTCCGTTGAGCCTTTGTCAGGAAACATGGAAGAAATGGCTTCAAAGATTTTATCGGAGGGAAATTTCTTTGACGAGTCACTGCTGTTACCTAACAAAACAGAGATTGTGATCACAAGATGTTATACAACAAGACACTGCATGTTATGCACCCTGTTGTGGGTAATAAAACACCCATTTACAGTCAGGGCTAAAGACGTGTGACAGATTTAACTGAAACTCTATATAGACTGAACTGCTACCTGCCACCTGTCAGTATATTTCATGACCAGGCCAAATTTCACAGACAAAGCTTTAAGCCTAGACTAAAAGCATGTTTAGGTTGTCTTAACTGAAAACAACTTGCTGTTGTGCCAGTGTTTTGTCCAAAGATGCACACCAATAATGTATATTTTTATGGCATATTTATGACAGCTAAATATCTTAAATTAAGTAAGATAATCTATTTGCCACAGCAAATATTTGAAAAAGACATGCACATGTGTCTTACAAACAAATCTCTCAGGTACATTTCTACCACAAATCTGTGAGAATAACAAATCTTACTCTCAGAATTGGTCCTGAGTTGGTCCTTCAGATCATGAGAATCTTCAATGTCATCTTTCCCATCACAAAGATCCATCTTTTCCAATTTGCAATCATGCTGATCTTCCTCATCGTCATCATCATCATCTTCGTTGTCACTGTACTGGGTGAGTGCGTTCACCAGCTCCACAAAGATCTCGTCATTTATAAAGCCACACTCTACAAACAGAACAGAAACAGGAAATCAAAGTTCCCCTTATTACTTATCTGCAGTAATAACATTTAATGAACCTTCATTAAACAAGTTCAGTTGCTTTAAGTATTTACAACTTTTGTTTTTTACTAACGTGAAGGATCTGATTAAAACACTGACCTCGATCTCCATGGACTTTCCCATCATAGTTTTTAATAAGCTCCTCGATGAAGGTGCCGTCTTGATCAAGGATTTCATCGCCCATGTAGGGGATGTTGTGCAAAACAGTCTCATCTTCAACCTTAAAGAAAATACAAGGAGTTTAACAAACGCCTTTAACCCTTGAACTCTTCACTCAGTACTTCAATACAAGTTGGTTTTACCATAAAGTTCTGCTGGAGTGGCGACCATGAGTACATGACCGGCACAGAGGCCACAGCATTCAGGGTTTTGAGAGGAATGACTTGTCTGGGGAACTCTGAGAAGCCACTGTCAACAGTGCACTGTGAAATGATGATAAACACTTTACATTACACATAAAACTAAATCAATGGAGTCACATACCCACCACACCCTTTAAGTAACATTAATACAATATAATGCAATGAAGAATAATGTCCCATTTACTGCATATCCCATGAGACAAAAAAGCATAGCATTTAATTGAATCCCACATGGAACACTAACAGATATTTTTATCATCAATTAAATGGGAACAAACCAGATTACACTGACAAAACTGACAAATGATGGCATACAACACACATACAAATGAACTAATTGATGTTCGAACCTCTCTGGTCCCTCGTAATGAGCTTACAGGTGTCATAATATGAACTGGCTGTATTCGCCTCAGCTTCCATTCCTGGTTCAAAATGTCTGTACGCTCCAAGATCTTCTGTCGGTTGGAGCTGAACATGCTCTGTACAACACAAGAATACGTTTATGGCACCAAGTTGTTCACATAAAAGGATGACACGTCATTTTCTATGGGCAACTGTGCTGTATGACCCCATGGATCACCTTGACCTCATCTGCCCTTCTGAAACGCTTGAGCTGCCGCAGTCGCATGTACTCAGACTTCACTCTCCTCCTCCAGCAAACTGGACCCTTCTCCGATTTCCTCCCAGTCAATCCCATCCTTTCCCTGTAGACACAAACATTGTGGTTTTAAATTTCACTCGAGGCTATTATAGAAACATACAGCACTTGGTCCAGACCAACTGTGTTTCTGTGGTATAAGTGTAAATTCTAGTAAATGGATACAGGCCGCTGACACAGTTTGTATTTTATTATACAGTTCCAAGGAATTTGGGAAAGCAACTTATCAAATTGATAATTCTTTAATTTCATGAAAGTAACAGTAATCTCTGGTTTAGTTAAGCTTATCTAACATTCTGCAGACATGTGGGCTGAATATCTAACAGAGCAGATGAGTCGTGACACGGCGTGCTAGACGGTGACAAAGTGTCATTTGTAAGTTCACAGGTTTGCCCTCCTACAATTAGTTTTCCTATCATCTTCTAACCTATTAAGTTACTCTGAAAGTAGTGAAAAAAGTGACAAAATATGACTTTCATTCTGAGACAAAATGCAAGTACAACTCCTACTTATTACAATTTAGGACTATGGGGTATTTACGTTATCTGGGCGCTGTAGTGACAGGTGTACGGGCTCAGTGGCACCCCTACTGGTAACATAGTGAAGCGACATCTAATAAAAGCAAAACTATAAATGTTAAAACGCGTCACATTAAAGGTAGATCTAGCAAGGAAGATAATAATAATAAAGCCTGGTGAAATAATACATACAGGCGACTGATATGAAACGTAGTCAAGCCATAGAGAAGCGTTAATGTTAATCAAAATGTCCACCTATACTTCAGTTTTGTTTACATTCAACATTAAAGCATAACATGTTACAAACTCATAAACACATCCCTTTGTCAAAGCGATTTGCTACAACAATGCAACAGATATGACAGATCGATGAAAGCTGGATTTTCCGCGATTGTCTGCTAGTGATCTGTTGGTTACTGAAGATTTCACGAAAGTTTAACCAAACCAAAAACGGACAGTAAGACTATAGAGAACATATCGTTGAGTTCTTGGCAAGAAGACAGAACACTTATGAGGACTTCCTCAAATCACATCAACTTTATAAAGACCTGTCAGTACAGTACTGCTTAACGCATGACTGCTGAACTGTCAAAAACTCATACATCAATAACATAATTGATGTCTTTACAATGTTTCAATTTGAAGTTAACTAGCTAACTGGTTAGCTGGGAAGTCCTAACCTCAGACTAAATGTGGTTTCACAAGCTATCCGTGACACAACTACATGTTAACTGTTTGTCCCTCGTGTTTACCTGCAGGTGGAGACCAGTCCACATTCAATCTACTGACTTTGTCGTCAGTTTGTCAGCGCCGTCCCCGGGTTAAGATGATCGGTTAACTCTGCTAGCTAACTCAGCTAGCTCACAGTATAGGGTCGTTTCACCTCCGCACGTCCGCGTTACCAATACCGGCGAGCCTCGATAAACAAAAGACAAGCGCTCTTTTGTCTTTGTGTCTTTAAGTATTAGTCTTATCAGATGTTTATGTTTTTGGTGGAGACGGACTGTAACCGAATTTAAATTAAATCCGAAATGTCTCTAAATCTCAATGTTTCCGTTTCTGTAAGTACTGAAACCCGCTCAGTCTGTCGTTTATACTCAGAATTCGCCGCCCACCTCGGGCACTGCAGAACCAACGAGCGCCAAACAGATGAGCCAATCCGAAACGGCCATGTTCAAACAGCTCAATATCACGGAGTTTGATTGGCCAGGTTCTATCTGTGATTTGACCAATCAGATGCGTGACTGCAGTGGGGGCCCGGGAGTGGGGGCCATGTGAAGAAGTTCTCTTTGTTCTTGATTTTGAACGAATACATTTAGTAAAACTGAGAAACCGGCGCGCGGTGTGACATTGACGACCCTTGTTTGTTTTATTACTGACACAAATCGTGTCAGCCAATGATCACGTTTTGCGTGTTCTTGACACGGTATATTGCGAATAAGACTCTTGTTTCGTCTTTTAGGTGAATTAGTCAGAAATAAAGGCACGCTTCTTCCTGTAGCAAATACAGTAAGGAAAGTGATGCATATGACCAGAAAGTCGATACAGTAAACATGGCACTCATTTTAGCATTGAATTGTGCCACTTCCTGTGGACTGTTTGGACTTGGGTTAACTGGTTCATTAAGGACCACCCACTCCTATAGAATCTCTCAAAGGGGGCTGTGACATCACCAACCAGGCATCAGTCCACCCAATGCCTAGTTTTGCTTACTTGACAAATCCTGTTGCAATGTTTACATGCATCTACATTATGTATTCACAATATTAACCAATATTTGATGTTGGTAATCCCATTGACCCATGAACAGTGGGTCAATGGCCTTTATTTGTTAATATCTAAATTCAGATCAGTAAGTCTCCAACTTGTGTTTTCAGTCTCAATTTAAGGATTTGATATTAATACTAAAATTCAAATAATAAAACAGCGGCTTTGGTAATAATCCAGAAATCTGCACACAAAGGAAAAGAGTCTTTTTAAAAGACGATACAGCTAGCCAGACATTATGACAACCACTCAATTTACATTTTTACATTATTTTATTTAAAAGACTCAAAGGAAAAATTTAATAAACAGTGCTTGATTCAGAATGAAAATGCTGAATGTTTTGATCCCAGAAACAAAAGTACAAAACAAAAAAAATCAAAACATTCTATTTCTCTGAAGGTCACCAATCCCTCAGGATTGCTTCCATTTTATGGGAACTGCATTTATATAAAGTTCATGGGTTCTCTAAATCTTAGAGCTCATCTTTTTGGTGTGATAATTTTGTGGCATGCTTTTCCACAAATTTGCTGAGTTCCTCAACATCCCTTTGACCACCTTCAAACTTGACTGGGCTCTGCTTGCTGTTGCTAGGAGCAAAGTAGATTGTGGGGAAACCCTCTACTTTATAACTCTCATGAGGAACATCATTAGCAGTGGCATCCATTTTAGCAATGACAAGATTCTTCTCATTTTTATATTTCTTTCCAAGAGCGATGTAATCTGGCTCCAGCTTCTTACAGTGGCCACACCACGGTGCATAAAATTCAATTAGGACATCGTTCTTGGTGTCCATGACAATGTCATCAAAAGTTTTGCCCACCACAACCTTCACTGGCCCTTTGTTGCTCTTGGGAATAGGCTGGGATTTTACAATAGGTTTCACCTTACCTGTTAGAGAAAAAAACATACCGTCACAAAAAGCAATGCAAAAGACCCACCTATGCAGGGTTTAGTTCTGACTCTAATTAAACAGATAAACCAACCTTGAATTGTTTAAATTAGCTATAAAAGCTGTAGGTTATTATAAAGCAAATCTACATTATCAAATTATTTAACATTAATTACACATTTCAATACGATTAAGACAAGCTACACAAAGAAGCCAATTCAAAAACATTAGCCAATTTTATCAAGGTGTAATTCTCAAAATTAGCAATTTTCAATTGCTCATATGTTAGGAAAATCTGTAATTGTACAATTTATGGGGCACAATTTTTATTTGAACAATTACAGCAGTTTTATAAAATGTTTGTTTTTATACAGAACAGATAAAGCAATTTACCTTTTTTAAAGGCCATAACAAAGCTCCGAAGCACATCTGAATCGAATTCCTCCGGCTCCATAGCATATTTCTTTCCTCCGTCACCGAGAATGCCAACATTGACCTCTTCACCACTTTCACTCAGTCCAAGACTCTTAAGTTCATCAGCATAGTCTTCCTCATCCGCAATGGCAAACGTGTACTCTGGGAAGTCTTTTGCCACCTCAAGCACTTTGCTCCTCCAAAACTGCGTCGCTGTGGTGAAGATAACAAATGGTGTCAGTAGTGCACAAGTGAGCTACAGGTATGATCCTTAATCTTTATACACAAATATGAAGTACAGCCACATTTATTATATTAGCATACATACCAACTCTGTAATCAAAACTGAAATCTACTCCATAATAAACAACAACAAGAGGTCGTTTGGTGTATCTCTTGGCGTCGTTGCTCTGTTTTCTGTGTCCGACCAAAGGCAGTATGTGTTTCTTGAAGAAATCTTGCAGTTCCGAAGCGAAGGTTGAATCCTTTAGAAAAACAACATGTAATCCCTTAGTAAAGTTCCTATGTCAACAATGGTGTGCTTCCTGCACTTTATGATTTCAGATACACGTCATTGGTTTAAAACTTACTTTGATTGTTAGTGAATAAGAGGCTGGCTCATATTTAGATTTAAACTTCTCTGGGTGAAGCATGACAACTTGCCCTGGAGATGCCTTAAGGAATTTCGCAACTTCATTATTAAACGTATGCATGAACTTGTAGTCATCTCGCAGTGAGTTACCTTCAGAAAAAAACAGGTTGTGGTAAACAAAGCTTAGCCTAGCAAAGCTAACAGAGTCTGTATGTTGCATATTACACTTTCTAAAGGGACAATTTGTAAAACTCACATGCTTCTTGATAGATTTCATATGCAGCATCTTCTTCGCTGGAGAAAACTCCAACAATCACAGCATCATCTCCATCTTTAAGGAGCTCCTGAACTTGTTTGAGGGTCTGAACTTGCTTTGATGGTGGACCTGCTTGGTCTGTCATGTAATCAACAATACCTGAAAAAAACAACAGCACACAAATAGATTATCATTCTCTGCTCTTTTTGTTCACTTCAGCTGTGGTTTGTATTAGATTGATTTGAGTCTAGTTGGTGATGTATAGGCAAAAATACACAGAATATATTTTTTTAAAAGGATAATATTTGCCAACTGAGTGATTGGCCTACCGAACTTCTCCCTTGGTCCATTGTAGTCAAATGCTTTGCCCTTTCTGAAGATTTTAAGTGTTGGGTAGCCTGTCACTCCAAATCGGGATGCTAAGTCACTCTCTGCTGTGGCATCAACTTTAGCCAATGGAATAGGGGGGGTGCGTTTGCTGAGATCCTGAGCAGCCTTTTCATACTCGGGTGCAAGTCTCTTACAGTGGCCACACCTGTTTAAATTAAAACACAGAATTAGCTTATTAGTACAAACTCACTGCTTGTTAAAAAAACAGACAAAACTTTTAACACATAAACATGCCCAAGAAAATCAAAACAGACACTAACCAGGGTGCATAGAACTCCACCAAGATGATGTCTGCATTGTTTACCACGTCATCGAAATTATCCTTAGTCAGAACTAAGGTAGCCTCTGGGGGAGGTTTCCAGTCTGGGTGGGCAACTTCTTTGACTCGTTCCACAATGGCTGCAAATTGAAAAATCAATCAAAACTGTCAACAATAAACCTCCTCAGGGTGAACCAATTTGAAGTAACATGACTTCAAATAATCAGGCCTATACATCTAACTTAATAATACATATTGGCTCAACTTACCCCGCTCACTTCGGTCACCATCATAGTCTATTGGCTCCCCCTTCTTGAGGATTTTGATGGTGGGATATCCAGACACCTCAAACCTACTGCCCAGGGCACTAGCCTTAGTGGCATCAACCTTTGCCACTGGTATAGGCGGGTCGTTCTCTTTAAGCGTTTGCGCGATCTTCTCATACTCTGGAGCAAACTGTTTGCAGTGGCCACACCTGAAACAGTGTCAATCCTGAATGAAGCTCTTTGACAGCTGTCAGACATGCGACATATATTAACTGGAGTCAAAACTCACCATGGTGCATAAAACTCCACTAACACTGTGTCTTTGCCGTCCATGAAGGTGTCAAAGTTTGAATCTGTCAGAACCAGCACCCCATTCTCCTCTTTCACTTCTGTGTCATCTTCGTCATCATCATCATCATCAACTTCCTCACCAAGATCTTCTGCCGAGTCTAAAATTTTATATCCCAAACAGAAATTAATTACTTTCTAGAAGTACTTATTTTCTACTGAGTGTCCCATCCACTTTTTAAACGTGTTTCATATTAATGTCTTAGTTGCTGGGAAACAACACGACGCAGCCGTACAGTGCTGCATTGCTGAATCTAGCTAGCAACCACTACGTGCAAGACTTCAAGTTCAAATATCCCCAAACCAAACACTATGAGTTACAAAATGTAAATCTTACCATCATCGGCGTCCTCTTCACATCGGCTGGGCACTATCAAGTGTGTCACCCCGAGCAGCACAATGAACACAAGCGTTATCTTCTTCATTTTCTCTGACCTCACGCCTGCTTTTGTTTGACTAATGAATTAAACCAGATCCACGCACCGCTACTGGTATCCAAGCAATTTCGGTTCAATAATACTTCTGATAACCTTTGCATTAAACGATATGGCACACGTCAATACAATACATGCTTTTGCTCTAAATGCATTTTTCTGACTTTGCTTCCCCACTCCTTCACTTGAACTTGTCTGACTTGCCACGATCCGATTGGCTGCTGGGGAAGCCCTTGGCCAATCATTGATCGCCACTCAAGTCCGTACAGCACGCACGTTCAAAACCGCAATTGGTTGGTATGACGTGGACTCCGCGCTGATTGGACGGCGTACAGTAAAAGACTAGACATACAGGAAGTAAAATGATGCTTGAGAAATGTTACGTACTGCCATGTTAAATATTCATTAGTTAATAAGATGTTGCAAGTGTCTGATCTATGACAGCATTGGTGTATTTATTTTACTGAGAGAGACAAAAATAGGGTAGACATTAATTGTCAGAGTTTATATTGTAGCCTAGAATAACATTTGCTCTTCCACAGAATAATTGCACATTCCCATAGTAGGCAATACATTTGACACATAGGACGTGCAGTGAGTTGCATGACCTGCGATCAGTTCACAAGATGGAGAGGTTGGAACAGTGTGTTTTTTGTTCACTGTTATAGGCAGTATTGTGGTTATCTGCTATCCTGGCAGGGTCAGAGAGCCTTTTCAGAGGACAATATGCCTTTCCACTCAGCTGGAGCACAGCTAAGCTGCTTGCTTGAAACAAGTTAATTCAGGTGGTTTCTGAAGCCCTTTGTCCATTTTGAAAGGCCTTCTGGGTTTTTCCCGTCTTGTTGTAATATGGAGGCACTTTGAGCTCAAAAGCTGAAATAATTACCACTGAAATGTCAGGATTCATTCTGATGTTTAATGCATCTCACAATATTTTGTTTTATAAGTAAGGGAGCTTTCTATTACTTTTTTGTTTTCATGATATAATAAAACACCCCTCATGTTCAGACATCCTGGTTTCCTCCAGTTGTTATCTTTTCAAACTTGTTTGTTTGGCTCCTTATACCGACCACATTAAAGCGAAGTTCTGTACAAACAAAACATCTACCATTGAGGCCATTTATGTTATAGCATATTATAAGTACATTTAATTGGTGCACAGTATAAACATCATAGACTCCATAATCAGGCTGAGACACTGGAAAGAGGAAACTGGGATGCAAATGAATCCTTGTCTGGGAGGGTGTTGTGATGCAGATGAAACAACAGCTCTTCCATGAGAACTCAAGCTTTGGAAGCAATACATTTAGACCATTTATTAAGCATGTGAACAACCAACATTTTTAACATTGCGTTTCACCAAAATAACATCAAAAGCCTCTTATATTTGTATAAACATGACGGTCAGTTGGCTTGTGACTTTCTTTGCTGTACTGCCTTGATGTAAGAGACACTGGTATCAGCTCTTAGACAACAATGAGGTTTTTTAATATAATATTTTTATGATATTTAAATGGTAATTTAAAGACACAGTTACTGTATTTTAGGATACATATTTACCACAGGTGTTATGGGATTCGCAAACCAAAACAAAGACCCAAAATAAAGTGTTGCTTGGGATCAATAATACATTTCACTAAAATGGCCCATGAGAGAAGAGCAAAAATAATCAACAAATTGTGGGATGTTAGTAGATGGGAATGAATGTGAGATCAGGTTCCACACACAGGAGACGGCCACTGCAACAATAACACCAGGTGCCTGAACAAAAATAATTTAATTGAAATGGCCCTTAGCTCAGCTAATGGGGTTTGCTGATTTTAACACAGTGTGTCATGTAAATCAATCGCAGTAACCAAAGCAGGTTAAAGCAGATCAGTTTCTAAGCAGAGACAGCAGCTGCCACTGTTTTGTTCAGCTGTAAGAGGAGCACACATCACAGAGAAACAAGTTCACAACAATGCAGAGATTAGATTGAGAAAACTGTGATACACGTTTTTAATGTTCAGACTTATGGCTATAACAATTAACACAATGTTTCAAATAACCAAACAAAGCTGGATGCCTAACAGGAAGTCTTAACATTTGTAGCTTATTTAAACCTGATTTTACTCCAAATCTGATTTCAAGAGTTATGATTTGCATGTTCATAGTTTCAAATATTAATAGAGTAATATTAATAACAGTAATATTAATAGCAGTAACAGAGATATGACACAAGCAATAGAAAGCAGAACAAACACAAGGAACCTAAAACAAACTTCTTCAGTAAACAGTATTTTTATCATCAGTGATTATTATGGCATCAGTTTGTTACAATATTCATTACAAACACTGTCAACAAACAGCCAAAGTGACATCATTTAACTTCACACTGAACCTGCTGTTATCAGCACAGCTACAGTGCTATCAGACATCATGTGACTGGACCTCAGCATAACACTGACCTCACCGGTCATGACGTTGTAGTCAAGGGTAAATGCAATGACAGTTTATTGGTTGGTTTACCTGGTATGGTGACTTATATTTGCTCTGTTTTTTTCTATTTTTAATAACTGGACTTGCAATAAGGAAATAAGCGTCTCTTAAAAGTTTGGTCTTCACTGTATTGTTTGTAAAGCCATCAGAATTTTACTAGTAACAAATGTCAAACAAATGATTAAACCAGCCACTTCAGTTTCTCCTCTTTAATGGTGTCAGCAAAGTCTGTCTATAAATGTTGCTGCTGTCCAATTTCAACATTTTTTTAATCATGTTTTTGAATACTGAAATTTATTTTGTGGGATCCTGTTTATCATCATTAACTTAAAAATTTACATGAATAGAAATTAAAATATCAGTAATAATAATAAGTTAATTTTATAAATCTGATTCAAATAGTACATTAGATATTTACTGAAGTGATTTGTATTACAGTTACTGTATGTGTGTGGGAACCACATTTACCGTGGCTGGGTAAAATCATAAACCACAGCAGACAACAGGGAGGAACGCATAAATCCACAGGAGACTGTTTGTCCTGCTGAACTTGAAAATGTAAATCCTAATTTTCATATATTTGGAAAACAAATTTTGTGCAAAAAGAGACATTTAAAATTTAATCAGTTCAAGACCAAACAGGTGTATTTAAAGGTCACTAACTTTGTTCCTACTGGCTGATGCTGGGGTTCATTATATTCCTAGTGTAAATATTTAAAGATTTCTAAATGCAAAATTAGTTATTTCTGTTGTTTAATAACCGGCCTTTAATAATCAGTGTTTATGTTGTCCTCAGTCTCAACCATAGCATCAGAATTCTTTTGCGGCTTTAATGCAGACACTATAACATTACAAAAACATTCTACACACATTACTGCAACAACATTTACAGAGTAAACATCAGGGACTTTTCTACTGTTAGTCTCTTGGTTTTGTTTGTCTAAAACCAGATGAAAAAATAATCGTAAATAAATTAATCATAAATAATAATTAACAAACATTAATTGGCTGAAATGAGCAAACAGGATGCATCCAATATCCGATATTTAACTGTGTGTTAAAGCGAGGGACAATTTCAGACAGCCTGGGAATTTTGACCTTGCTGACACGAGACACCAGACCCCCCACCAGCATCACAGCAAGAGCGCTGCACAGTCCCGTTACCATGGAGACTGCAAAACATCGATAAGACCCATCTCCCTAAAGTGCTACCAATTTGTGTACAGTAGAAAACAAAGCTTTCGCCTCGCTATTGTAAAATAAAAATAAGATCATTATAAACAAACACATTTACACAGAAAGAGTGATATACTGATGTGTGTTAAACAAGCAACCTGTAAAAGATTTATGAGGGTTGCACTTTACAAGTTTTATGTACTTTACAAGTCTGAAATCCATAAAACATGTTGTCCTACCACTAGATAGGAGCTTTTATTGGGCGTACAATATTACTCTTACCTGCAGTTAATCATAAGTTTTCACTCTTAACAAGCTAACAGGTAACACTCTCAGAACGTTGGCTAACATTCTCTAAATGTTCTCTCAAAGTTCTTTCAACTTTCTTGCAGTAGTTAGTACAATGTTGGTTTAACGTTATATACTTTCTAAAGAGCAGAGGATGATGAAGTGAGTGTGAATTTCAAAGCCTGTGCTGGGCTGGACTTGGCAGATCAATCCCTCAGGAACAGCTTGTGTGTGGAAAGAACAGCTGGCTCTTCCCCTGCAGAACCTCCACAGAACCTGAGATGATAAAGTAGCAAGAATGCAAACAGCATTTGACCCATACATAATGTATTTATTTGGCTTTTTATTTTATTTGGTATTTATTTTTGTGTTTCTTTTTATCTGTGCATTTTATTGCTTTGGCTGATATACGGAAACTCACTTGCATATGTCTCCAGCATGTTAACACTCTTTGCTTTAAGTCTGAAGAGATTAAATGTGACAACAGAGAAGGAAAAACTAAAAAAAAGCAAACAACTTTGAGTCTACTACAGATTTACATTTATACATTTGAAATATACATGCTTTTGAAGTACATTTGAAGTATACATACTTACAGCATACAACTTACAGTGCATTTAACATACACATTATTTACCCATATGTGTGTTTCCGGGAAACAAACGTCCAACTTTTTCTCTACCAGTTAAGCTACAGGAACATTAGATTTGTTAAGGAACAATGGCGATCACACTATTCTAAAACCATATAAACCATGTTGTGTGTCCATACAAGTCACATACCTGTGAGAGTGTAAGACTCAAACACAGTCTGATGAATGAGCTGTCAGTGTAGATCTAGCAGGAACTTCTCAGACGACACCTGTCTAAACTGGGGTCCACCAGGTCATCGCCCTCGCTGTCATATGAGTGAGAGGATGTGTCTCCATTCCAGCTAAACCAATCAAATCATTCACTCACACACACACACACACA